>VWZX01002149.1:1423733-1517372 GCA_013399015.1 Galbula dea
CCCCCCCCACCTCCCCGGCTTTGACTCTTCCGTGTCCTTGACACAGCACGCATAGCTGGATGTGCCGCACGGCTCATGAGGCACAATGGTTGGGGTTTTTTTCTTTCTGCTCTTGTAACGCTTGCGTGTAGCAAAGGTTTCGGTTAAGTGCATGTGTTTCCCCAGTTCTTGAGGGGTTGCCACTACTTGAAGCATTTCCGTTGAGAATTTTGTGATGGAGTGGTGGTGAGACTGGGGGGGAGGAGGACGTTGATTCACCAGGGAAGGAGGGAAGTGCAGCGATGAGTTCTTTCTTAAACCTGTTCTTACTTGCACCGCGCTGCATCTGCTGGCTGTAGAATACCGAGGTCTTGTAAGAAAGGGGGGGGGGGGGGGGGGGGGCAACGTCCGTGATGATGGGATACGCAAGAGTAGGTGGAGATTCTTCTCTTCTGTTTCTATGGGATACATCTAGGTTTTTTAGAGCTCCATCTGTGCATAATTTTCAAGGAGGATTCAGGAATTCGTACAATACTCATAAAAATCGTGTTTTGGATGATGCTTCCTTCTGTAAAAGGAATTTGTACCCAACAGCAGAAAGCTGTTTCTGTGGTGTGAGGCCATAGTAACTTTAGCATTGATGTGTTCCTCATCTCAGATAAATGTTAGTTTTGTTTTGCTTTTTAAAAAAACTTTTTAGGAGTACAGAGAAGTTGAATGCTGCAATGGATGCTGCCTGTATTAATGGGCATACTCTTTAATTTACTACTTGGAAAAATAAGAGTTCTCAACAAACTCTTAAATGAAGAGTGTTGTCCTTGTGCATGTTATATGAGAACTGAAACCTTTCAGATTCTGTGCAGGGAATCCCTTGAAATTGGTGCCTATAGAATTCTAAGGCAGCTGTAATGTTCTTCCCCGTTGTGGTAAAGAACACTTCCATTTATTAGCTGTTCTTGGAGTACATTCTTTGCAGGTAGGCTTTACATGGGTTTCCCTGCATTTATTGTTTTTCACCTAAATGGCTGAGTACTGTATCTGCAAGATACTTGTGAAGTGATCATGAGAAGGGTTTGAAGCACGTGTGGAGAGCACAGATACTTGGATGCAGTAGTTATCTCACTGAAACTGATATTTTTCTTGGACATTTTCTTCTCTTTCTCCAAAACGTAGTATAGGAGAATATGAAGAACTTCTTTTCTAATGCTGTTGTCTTCCAAAAAGTAAATAGAAATAAAACAGGTTTATTACTGTAATGGAAACTTACCATAGTAGCTAAACCTAACTTCTGACAGGATTTGAGTGGTATAGGCAGATCTAACTATTAAATCATCATGTTTCTGCTTATTACACGTAGCAGCACAGTAAATTTATTCTTTATTTGTTCCTATTTATTTGCACCTACATCATTTAGGTAGTTGAAATTAGCTAACACATAAAATAGATTGTAAATGTCCCAAATATTGGGGATTTAGTCCCAGAAATAGAGAGTGTTAATGTTTGTTTTGTCTGTGTAGTGCAGTATAAAAATATCTGAACTGGCTCTGGACGAGCTAGTAGCGTTCCATGTACATTGTTTTGTTGTTAAGCCATGTAAAGATACTGGGTTAGGTCCTAAAGATAGGACAGTCCTGGCTGTGCTGTACAGGGCTGACTGCACTTTGTGGGCAAGACTAATTAGTGCAGTCGCTTTCCAGTTTTGGAGCTGGTTCAGGTTTTTGTGATACTGTTGTGAACATGACAGCATTAGTGTAAGCATACTTCAGTGCTGCAGATGAAAAGCAGTGTAGACTTAGGAAGATACGTGTTAGCACAGTTTAATATAGCGTTCTTAAGTTACAAATCTAGGTTCCTGTTGACGCAATATTCAAGTGATCCTTTATTACTCTTTGCCCAAAACCTTCATCCTGTAGCGTAAGGCATGAGATTGTTGATGTTTGTGAAATGTGGGTCATTTTTGTAGCTTTAACACAGGTCTTCTAGAAAAAGAAAGGAAATGGATTCTGTGTAACCTTCTCTAGGTGAACGTACTCTGACAGGAGGGTTGGACTCCAGAGGTTTCTTTCAACTCCTTATATTCTGTGATTGTGCCATTAAGCCATCCATTGCAGTAGAACTTGTACCTTAAAGGCTTTTGGCCTGGTTTTGGATGTTAACTGACAGTTAGCTTTTTCTAAGTTGGGAACTCTAGCAAGTCTTTTGTATGTATTTCTAGCATGCAAGGCATGTTGAAACTTATTGCAAATGACCCTTCCAGGTGTTGTGCCTCACCACTGTGGTTTTGTGGCAAAACAGTTGATTGTTGATAGCTTATAATTTTTTAGTAACTTTTCCAGACCACATGTAATTAGTACAATAACAAAGTATAATTAAAATGATGAGGTAGCATCTTCAAAAAAATACACGATGATGGTTGAAACGTCCTTCTACTGAAGAGAGTTGCTTCCTTTAGAAAAGTCTCTGTGCTGATGAAAAGTTTACTTCAAAGCACACTGAGGGTCCATAAAATAAATGTCTTGTAAACTATTTGCACCCTTTCTAAGTTGCTCTTGTATCGGACTTTTAGTAATTACTACAAAGTGTAATTGGGAACTGTAGTGTTAAGCAACATTAAAAATTGTGAAAGCTAAACTGCATATGTGCCAGTGTATGGCAGTGCACTGTCTGTTAGCAGCAGCTAAAGCTGGAGAAGGTTTTGCATGTTCAGTGTGGTGGTAGAGCAGAAGAGGTTGCTATGTAATACAATCAAATTACATACAGTGCCCTCATTGTACTGATGTTGGAGAGGAGGCAGGAAGCAATCTGCTGTAGTGACCTTTCTGCATTCATTAAACAATTGAATTTGAAGCATATGAAATCTGAGTTGTATTTGTTAGTTACTACTGAATAGTTTTAGCCATATGTGTTTTCTTCTGGGGAGGGAGAGTTATATTTCAAATCTGTACAGCAAAGGTGTGGTGATAGTAACTTCCAGGGGAAAAAAAGAAGTTTCTAAAGGCAGTTGTGAGGTGGGCAGACGGTGGCTGGGAACGTGGGACAGCCTGAGAGGACCTGGCAGGCTGAGAGGGGTGCTAAGAACTGACTTGAGAAGCAGTCCTTGGTGGCTGGGAGCTGTCCGAGACACCTCCCCTTTTGCCCATTTGTAGTGTGTATCTGGTAGTCCTAAGTCACGGGAAGGACTCGACAGTCTGTAGAACTGGGCTGTTCAGCTTACTTGGAGCTTAGATGGGTTTTTAATTACTGGTTTAGGGTAACTGTTGCTGATGGCTCTTTAAAGTGTAGATGTGGTACTGTCAGATTTCAGAATTGTTGAGTCAAGAAAACCTGACTGGGAAGTTCATGTCTTTAAAACAAATGTCTTAGGCTTCTTTGGTTATGAGCTGTGGCCCAAAAGTAACTAATTGTTTACCTTCATGATAAGACCTCTAAAACATGTGAGGTTTTTAAAGAATTCCTGAAATGTAATTACAGTGGAAACAGTTGTGGTTGCCTGTAGTTTCTAATCTAATCTGCAGAGAACAGACAACTAGTATTCTACGGCAGGTTTTGGTGCTTCAAGCAGTAATGCTGTTACACACCACATTCCATGTTCTACTGCTCTAATTTTTGTGGGTGTTTTGAAAGTATCATGGAAATACTTCATCATGTTTTCTTTTAATGTTTTTTTTTCCCCCTTCTGTTTTTACTTAGGGCATGTATATCATTAGGATCCAAGACCCGGGCCATTGGGAATGCAGCAAAGAGCCAGGTAAATGGATCAAACCCCCTTTATTACTTGCTTGACTTGTCTCCTGTTGAGGTATGGGAAGAAAACAATAATAGTAATGAATATATATGATAATTTTTATATTCAAAAGTACATTTCCTACAGTTAGAGTACCTTTCCTAGTAGTAGTTACTGCTTCAACAGTATATTCCCTGTTTTCAAATTGAAACAGAATTTCTGCATTGCTTTATAGTTCAGAATAAAAAAATGGGAAGAAATAGAAAACCTTGTTTCTTCCCCAGTAAAAGGTAATTTTCATTGCTTACTTAAACCTCCATTGTGACTGAGGGGGAATAGTGTGCTTATGTTTTAGAAGCACTGAAACTGAAGAAGAACAGTGGAAATTTGGCATAGATACTGATTGTTGCTTATAATGTGAAATGAATGCATCTTAGTAATTTACTGTCTCAATTTGGAACTTTGAACAGAAATAAAATTTCTCTAATTTTCTGTAAATTCACTTGCAACCTAGGAAGACCTTTGGGTGGAAAATACCTGAAAAGTCACAACAGCTAGTGTGAATCTACAAATGCAAAATAGATTGGGTGTTACCTTTTTTCTTTGCATCCGTGCACCATGTTGACATGCTCAGGCAGGGCTTCCTTCCCCTTAGTGCAGAGTGTAGGCAGCTGGAAATTTGCCTGGCAGAAATGAAGGTGACAGAGCCCACTGGTAGTACTGTGAGCAGTAAGTATATGCAGAGCCTGTGTAAGTTCCATTCTGACAAATTTCACACTCCTTATCTGAGCACAGCCTCTGAACTTTGCTGGTCAGGTGTCTTCCCAGCTATGAAGTTAGCTATTTAGTCTGTTAAACTAGACTAGTTTATCTTGGAGAAGATTACCCTGGAGTAATTTGTTTTGATAGCTTAAATATTGTGTGTGTTTGGGATTTGTTTGTTTTGGTCCTTTTATTATCTAAGTCTGTCCTGAGAGTAATTGGGTTGAAACACTGATGAGACAATTAAGTGTGGGGAGGCTTTAGGCCCAGATGGGATCTGAATTGGAGGAGAACTTCAAAATTAAATGTATTAACTTGTTGAAGCTTCATTTAAGGTTGATGTAGGTAAGAATTTAATTGTTCCTGCAGACAGCCATTGCAACAATATGCTGTGATCTCAGATAGTGCATATGGTATCAGAAGGCTCCTATAAAATAAAAACTGCAATGAAAATTGATGGCAGCAAGCTAGTGGATATTAAAGAGGAAAGTAAATTTGGTGGGTGTTTTTTTTTGTTTTTTTTTTTGTTTTTTTAATGGAGACCATAGATGAAAAAAAAATAGATGCTTCTTTCACCCTTTGCTTTCCAGTAGATGTGAGGGTCTTGTGACACAGGTCTTCAGTATGTGCATTAAGCCCAGCATAACAGGAGTTCCTTTCTGGATGTTCTTCTGTAGTCTGCATGTCACGGGCAATTAAAAATATGTTTTTCACAGATTGTCACAAATGTAAAAAATACACTACATGGTTTCAAAAAACTGCATGGAAGAGCATTTGAAGATCCTTACATACAAGCTGAAAGGGCCAAACTTCCCTATGAACTTCAGAAGATGCCGAATGGCTCTGTAGGAGTAAAGGTGAGTCAAAGCTTTATGCAGAATATCTTCAGTAGTAGAGATGAGCACTTGGACCTTTTTCTCTTAACTTCCTACTCTTTAACTGGCTTCAGTTTTCCTAAAGAAAACTCTAAATACGTTCTTAGTCTTTGAAAAGACATATTTGTCAGGCAATACCAGTGCAGTAACACCTTTTATTTTTTCAGAGTCTGCCTTAGCATGGCTTTGCTGGTTTTCATTTCTCTGTGTAACACATTTGATTTCTTTCAGTGTTCAGGAAGATACTTTCTGGGAGATAACCTTAGAAACCAGTTGAGGTTTCTCATCAGTTCTGTTAGCTTTGTATGGTTGCATGAGTAACTTTTCACTTTACCTTACTAGATACACCTTCAAATATATGTAATTACAGTGTATGATTATTAGTCTCATCTGAGTTTAGGTCTTAAAGACATGTAGAGACCAACTTTCCGAAAAACAAGGTAATGGTCTGAAGATGTAATCAAAGTTATTTTAAATTTGCTTCCAAACTAAATGGCTGGAAACTGCTCTTCTCAAAGTTCAGGCCTTCTGGCTTCAGTCTCTGAATGTGTCTATTAGCATTTTGTTTTGGATCAGAAGTGCACTTCTGAAATAGGTCTTCCAGTCGTCCTCACTTAGTGCACCTTGACTTGGTTTTTGCATGGCAATTAGTTTCTTTTGGTCTGTTTGTTCATATACTAATTGCCAGTGTAAATATGGCTGCTGCTTATCTTTGTGCTTCCCTGCACA
The DNA here is from genome assembly GCA_013399015.1 of Galbula dea. Lineage (NCBI taxonomy): Eukaryota > Metazoa > Chordata > Aves > Piciformes > Galbulidae > Galbula > Galbula dea. The sequence goes on from VWZX01002149.1 coordinate 1,429,803, forward strand.
GGAGTCTTTGGGATTGCTAGAGAGACAGCATCCTGTCAGGAGTTCAGGACATAGAACCTCCCGTAAAGACTGAAAGTTCAGACGTGTTGCACAAGCAGAGAAAGACAGTTACAATTGCCTCATTTGCCCTTTCCCTGCCTCATGTGTGAGTGACCCTTTCAGGCAGCAAATACTCATTGGGTTTGCTCCAAAACTCTTTTATTTTTAGGTCATGTAAGGATAAATGTGATTCAATCTGTATCACACATTTTCTGTTCATGGGATTTGTGTTTTTTGGGTTTTTTTAATTAACCAAACAAATAAAAAAATTTTTTAAAAAAACTCCAGAAACAACAAAAGCACCATAGCATTATGAATACCCCTTTGAGATAACTCGGCTATAAAGTTTCCTACAAAACAATTTTCAGCTAAACTGAACTGTTATATTTGTTGCAGATAGCACAAACCCATAGCATCAATCGATAGGGAGAGTTACTTCTGTCCCGAGGCTAATGTTAAACTTGAGGCTCAATTGCAAAAAATGTCCAAGCCTCTCATCTTAGAGAAAAGTTGAACTCCTTGATACAGAATTGTAATTCTCTATTTCAGGTGAGATACCTAGATGAAGAGAGACAGTTTGCAATTGAACAGATTACAGGAATGTTATTGGCCAAACTTAAAGAGACTTCAGAAAGTGCTTTGAAGAAACCCGTGGCAGACTGCGTGATATCAGTAAGTTGCAATGTGTTATTGCAGTTCTTCCTATAGATAAACTTTATGTAAGCTGGTACCATTTATGCCATGACGCAGTGGCAAGAGATAGAAGTACTGAACAGAAATTTCATCCCCCAAAAAAGTTGACCTTTTATTTCATGTTTTTCCAAATGAGAATACTTCTGTGGTCATGTGTGGAAGACAGAAGATGTGTTAAATACAGACAGTGGCGTTTGTAAAGAACATAGTTCTTAAGCTGATCCAGGCTGGCCGACCGCAGGTGTTCCATAAAATAATGATTACTGGAGTTCCTGTCCTATAATGAGGTTTTATTTCTCATAGGAAGTCCTAAATGTCTTGGGTTTCACACTCTTTGTTTACTGCTTTGCTCTTGCTCTGGTGAGAAGTCTGAGCATGAAGTATTGTGGTTATCCTTTCTCAGACAGACACAGAAACTGGAAGGCTGTATGCTCTTAGCTGTTGGAAATCTGCTTTGATCTTTTCCCTTCCTTACGGTATACAAAGACATGCAGAGAATACCTCCCACACAAACAAGGATCCTTGGCAATACACTACAATGGTAGCTAATGAAATGCACTACGAGAGTAGCTGTATGTCTTATGCTTGACTGATATTGAAGACATGCCAACTGACTGCAGCCAGTTTCTAAGTGGGCTCTGATGGTACTTTGGCTATTTTTGGTGGAACTGGATATTGTAGTGTGCTGTAAACTGGCACTGTGGTAGAGATCATAGCTGAAAAATGGATAGAAGTTCAGTTCTAACTCAAAGTTTGGTTCTAGCACCACTGTGGTGCTTCCGTAGTAACTCATTTTGGGGCTATATATGAATATTTATTGTGTTGACCTTATGCTGCATAGACTTTTTCTGAAACTGACAACGATTCTAAGGTGAAAGACTGAGAAACATTTTCAGGGTTTCTTTGGTGCTTAAATCTACTTTGTTTAAAAAAACTCCAGATGTCACTTGCATTTTTGTCCTATTTTGAAATTTAAACTAAAATACACAGTAAGACTACTTAGCATTTTTATTCAGACTGCCTTATTAATCTGAGGTTAGCTCATAACGGTTTCTTGTGAAACTGAAATTTATAGGGTTGCTTAGTGGGTAATTCTGACTTCTTGAAATTATGAAGTCCATATTTCACAATATCCTTTGTAATTATTTCTTGGAAACAGGTACCCAGTTTCTTCACTGATGCTGAGAGGAGGTCTGTAATGGCAGCTGCACAGATTGCAGGATTAAATTGTCTGAGGCTGATGAATGAAACTACAGCAGGTAAAGGGCAGCAACCTTTCTCTTTTTTCTCCTCTGTTCAGGCTCTTGGATCTGTGAGGGCGATGACGTACTCCTGTTACACAACCAGGAGCTTGGGAAAAAGCTATCCAGGCTAGGACTGCCCAATCCAGCTTGGGAACTGGAAACACAGCTGCTATTTTGGTGGGGTGACGGTCAGTGCTTAGAAGACACGATGAGAGTTTGGATTTGCTAACTTGAATACAGTGCCACTTGAAAATAGCTGCTGTGCTTCTGAAATAAAGCTGGTACCTGTGCTTGCCTGTCTGCTGTACCATGGAAATAGAGCAGCTGTTTCAGGAAGGCCTGAGCTAGCTTCAGAATCTCTTAAATGATCTAGCTGCAGTGTGTGCCTGACCTAAATTCTCAATTGTTATATTAAATAATAGTGTAGTACAGTATTAACAGCTGTAACCTGTGTCTGTCTGACAGGTTACAGTAAATATATTATTTAATGTAAGTGTGCAGTGGGGTCTTACTTTTTTTCCAAGGTTACTGGGGAAGAATGTGCTGGAGTAAGTAAGTTTCATGGACATATTAGACACTTCTTTTTAATCATAAGCTTATACTTCTTTGAAGTGAAATGCATTGAAGGGAAACAATGTGTAATCCAAGGATTTTTCATTGTTAACTACTTAATATACTTTAGGAGCTGCTTGTACACAAACAGCATTTTTTATGGAGCTTTTTCTGAAAGCAGACTTGATGATCATATCATCAGCTTGAACTATGTAAAGGACAAGTCCATGGGTTAATAACTGTTTAAACTTGTGGCAATCCTGTCAGCTGTAGCATTGGCTTAACTGTTGTTTCTACCAAGTAGTTTGTTTACTGCTCTATTCTGTTTTTGATGAATTCTAGGGTAGAGCATGGAAATATGTGACAGTTCATGGGAACTAAAATTGGAGCTGTTTTAACCAGTATCTTTTTTTTTTTCTTGTTTTAAATTGTCTTTGCTTTTAGAAACTCTCAAACAACTTTCCAAATGAGTGCTGCTTAGATTCTTCTAAATACTTACTTTCTATTTCTTGAATGTGGTTGAGCTTTGCAAAGCTGAGCTAAAAAATACTGCCAGTGAGATATTTCATAGAAGTGCAGGTGTGAGAATCTGTGCAGTTTTACAAATTATAATTTCAGTTCAGTTACAAGCACTACTGAAATACAAGGTGATGATTTAGTAGTGTTACACCTTCAGTTGACATCTGTTTCCTGCCTTGTCAGTGAAAAATGTTTTCAACATGTTAACTTTTTTTGTGATAAGTTGCTTTTATATGTGAACACTAAATGATAAATGAAATTTAAATTTATGATGGTGCATGTGCTGCTGACCTAAAGTTAGTGCTTTGAAGATGTCCAGCATGCAGTTGTTGGAAAGGGATGTTAGGTTAGAGTGTACTTAACTGTCAATCACAGGAATGAACACAAGGTAATTTGAGTAAAACAATAAAGCAAATGGTGAGAAATTTGTGGCAACTCCTAATGGTCTAAAACTTGTGACCCTTTTGACTCTTATGTTCAAGTAATGGAGGCAGTTAGAGCAAACACAGTAGTGTTTTTCTTTTGATATTGCTTTTAATGCATGCTTTACAGTTGTAAAGAGCTTTCCCTTAATTTCTGTGGATTGGTGTTTTTCAGTGGCACTAGCCTATGGAATATACAAGCAAGATCTGCCAGCCTTGGAAGAGAAGCCAAGAAATGTGGTCTTTGTAGATATGGGACATTCTGCGTATCAGGTTTCAATCTGTGCTTTTAACAAAGGAAAACTGAAGGTAATCTCTTAAGTCCTACAGCAAAATCCCATATTCCTGAAGTATTTAATTGAACAATACTCAAAATACTGTTCTGTGGAAACATTATCACCCCCCAAACAACAAAAACAAAAAAAACCAAACCAACCAACCAAACAAAAAAAGGACAAAAAGCCCAAACCACTAAAGAAACACCTATAGCAAATACTTTAAAAACACTGAATACAAACATTTTCTGCTATTTTTTGGCTGTTTCAGCAAACCATTTTTTATAAAATGCAGAAAAAAGTGTATTTTGAAAAGTGCTTGACAGTTAAGCATGCTGCACGTATTTTGTGCTATGTTCTGTCACTGAAATATTGGCATATTCTGGTAGTCTCATGAGCATCCTAGTTGTGCAGTTGACTTACTCATGGGAAACTGTTGAACTCCCTGCTCCAAGATGTTTGGTTGTTTTTTTTTTCCTGCTATCCATGATGGTTCAAAATCCAAGTGCAGTAGTATGTCAAGTAAAGCTGAACACTCTTTACTTCGGTTTCGGGATACTTTTGTCTGTGGGCTACTGATGGCTTTTGTGAACTTGTCTTTGGTAGCATAATGTAGTCATCTGAAGTCATGTGGAAGATAGTGAGTTTTTTTGTTTTGATTATATGACACAGAACTGGTAATATGACAAAATGGCTACCTAGTGTGCTTTTTCTTTAGTGGGCTAGTAAATGAAGTTGGGGCTGCAGCATGGTAGAAAATAGCATGGTAGATGTGATAATATTTTATCTGGCAAGGGCAGAAACTAAGTAATTGAGGAGTGATCTTCTAAAGTTTTTCTGTCTGGCAACATAGTTTGTGAAAACTCTCCCTGTATCTAAACAAACATTGTCTAGCAGTGTTTAATCTTTGTTCATTCACTTCTGCACAGGTCTTGGCTACTACCTTTGACCCTTTTATAGGTGGTAGGAATTTTGATGAGGCTTTGGTAGACTACTTCTCTGAAGAATTTAAGACAAAATACAAGTTGAATGTAAAAGAGAATCCCCGAGCGTTGTTACGATTGTATCAGGAATGTGAAAAACTGAAGAAGCTTATGAGTGCAAATGCTTCTGACCTTCCACTCAATATTGAGTGCTTCATGAATGACCTTGATGTCTCCAGTAAGATGAACAGGTACTATGTGCTATTTTCACTGAAGTACAGTGAAGTGTGGTCTCTAAGCTGTCTTGTAATGTGAAACTTTCCCTGTTCCTGCAGAGCTCAGTTTGAGCAACTGTGTGCTGCCCTTCTGTCCAGAGTGGAACCTCCTTTAAGAGCAGCCATGGATCAAGCTAGTAAGTCGGAGTTAATTTAGGTACTGATTTTGGTTCAAGAAAGGAACTAGTAATCCAGTTACCTCTTTAATGATTATCTTTTAATGTATTTTTGTATTTATTAGAATTGCAAAGCTAAATACTGAAAGTTCAATGTAAGTTCCATTCATATGCTTGTCATATATGCATGATCCCATTCCTGTCTCATTCAGTGCACATGTCACTCTGCAACTCTGATCTATTTACCCTGATTCACCCTGTGTAATGGAAAAGGTTGGCACTCTGAAAGATTATTTTAAAACACAAAACAACTAAACCAAAATATAATGGGAAAAATTACTACTCTTTACTACAACTGTCTGGCCAGCCTGTTCCATAGGCAATACATCCATGTCACCACTGACCTGAGAATTTGGCAGTATATTCTTGAAATAATTTATCTGAAGCATGTGCAAATAACCTTTTTTCTTAATTTATTTTTGCTTAATGTAGTTTAAAGGAAAGAATTATTTTAACAGGAGAAGGTTTTATGCCTACTTCCAGCATCTTCAACTAAAAGAAAGGGTAGAATTCTGCTTATCTTGTGACTTAGCTAGATAGCTAATATGGGAAGTAAGAACCTGGATAACTGCTGAGCAAGAGCTGTTCAAGGACAGACAGTTGTTTGAGATCCCTTTATACACATTTTGAATTCAGAATTAAAGTTATCCTGCAAGCACAGTAGTTCTTAGTATATATATTTAGTGAAGGGGTTTGCTTTTCTTTATTAGCAACCCAAATTAAACTAGACATAAAATGAGGTGTATTTTAAGTTTCATTCAGTCTTGTTTGGGAGGGGTGAAGTGTTGTCCATTAGTGCAGGGCTGCCAGAGAAAACCCAATTTCACACTCTTGCTTATGTCCAAGAAAGAAGGGATGCACATGGACAATGCATTTTAAAGACCAGCTGTCATCATTGATGCTCAACTTCTGCATTTTCCAGGATTATGCAACTAGAAAACATTGTGGCCTGCAGGAGGGACGGGGACAAGGAGTTTGAGTAGGTCATGTTGTGACAAATCTGGTTTTAAAGATATTGTTGGTCACTGAATATATTCAGTGCTTGCCACAGTGTCTAGATAATAAGAGAACTCTTATCTTTTTTGTTTTGGTTGTCCAAAGGGAGCTTTTCATACCTTGATGATAACGTAAGGCTATGCACTCTCTTTCCTAGAACTTCAGCGTGAAGATATCTACAGTATAGAAATAGTAGGTGGGGCTACGAGAATTCCAGCAGTGAAGGAACAGATCTCCAGCTTTTTCTGTAAAGAGATAAGCACCACGCTAAACGCTGATGAAGCTGTTGCAAGAGGCTGTGCCTTGCAGGTATAGTTACTGGAAGTAAACTTTGGTATTGCTTCTCTAACATCATGTACTAATGAAGTAGAACTAACTAAAAGCAAAAGGTACTACAGCTGAAACAAAATGTAAAGTCTTGTTTGAGCTGTTGGCAACAGTGATCATGTGAGAAATTACTGTATTACATTTGTTAATTTGCTGTATCATGTTAGAAGGTTGGTCTTTTCAGAGACTTGTTAGATTTGATGACCCAAATGGCAGTGTTCCACTTCTGTGTAGTCATTTGGAAGCTTTGCTGGCTATCTTCACTGGCAGGCACTGGGGAAGTAGCATCTTTTATTATAACATACTTAATCCTTTTAAGTTCAGTTCCCTTTGTACCAAGAATATGTAGAATTTTCTGTTAGAAGTGCTGTGATGAGCAAGACCTCCATGTGACTGTATATGGACTATAGCCTTTTTGCACTTAGGTACTAATTATTGTACTTGCTATTTATTTGACTGCATGGATTTAATAAAATTTTGGTCTTTGTTTTCTAGTGTGCAATTCTTTCCCCAGCTTTTAAAGTACGTGAATTTTCCATCACGGATGTTGTTCCTTACTCCATAACATTAAGATGGAAGTCATCTTATGAAGAAGGAACAGGGTAAGTTGTATGGTGGCTATTAAAATGTGTGTTTGTATATAAAGAAAAATGTTGAGCTATGGGAAAAGTCAGGCATTGGACTTCAAAGCTGTCATCCCCTGAAAACAGGGCTTTTTTTGCATTATACCTCTCGATTTCCATTTACTGCTTAATAATTGGAAACAATTAATGAAAAATGCTGGTGTGAAGTTTTTCAGTTTTTAGAAAGTTTGACATAGAATGCATTGCTCAGCTTTAGACCTTCAGGCCTTCAACCTGCAACTCTTGTCATAAAGTGACTTGCTGCTTGGTTAACCTGGTTGCTGACGATTAACTTCCCTTGATTTTGATCATCCATTATGTTACGCTTAGTGGTTTAACCTTACTTAATATTTTACCACTTTAGGGAGTGTGAAGTCTTCAGTAAGAACCATGCTGCTCCATTCTCAAAAGTAATTACTTTTCACAAGAAAGAGCCTTTTGACCTGGAAGCTTACTATACTCATCCCCATGAAGTGCCTTATCCTGATTCCAGAATAGGTAAGGCCTTGTGAAGAAAACCCCCATACTCAGCTTCTATTGATAATGGGAAAAGTGATTCTCCTTTTTTTTACACTGTTAATTCTGTATTTCCTCAGGTATAGAAAAGTCTAGGTTCTTTGGAAAGGCTCTGCAGACTTTTCTTGGTTTAGATGCAGTGATCAAGCAGTATTGACAGCATCTCTGGCACTTCCTTAAAAAATTTGCTTTCTTCACTCTGTCTGTCTTCTATTCTATTTCTGAATGCTTTAAAAAAAAAAGTAGGTACAAACTTTAGTTGTCTTTTGTCTGTTCTTTCAACCTCTTGAAATGGATGAGGATCTTACATGCTGGCTAGCCTGGATTTTTGGAAGAAATTGGATTGAAGGAACTGTTAGCACTAGACAGTTCTGTCATGTCTCTTTCTGTTAATCTGAGAACAACAAAATAGGCATTTCCTTACCTTAAGCATCAGTAGTAGATACTAAATTATTAGATGGTATGAATAAGTTTCCTGATAGGTAATACTACCTTACTTGCAGTTATTTGTAGACTCCTCAGAGTCTTCTAGTTGATTTCAGAATCAGTTATAAATTTGGTGTTACCTACTCAGGTGCCTATGCCAGAATTGTTGCCTTTAGGAGGGGACATTCTCCTTCACATATGCACAGTCTGCATCATTTACACTCAAATTTCCAGCAAGTTGCAAAATAAAGAATAAGCCTCCCAGCCTCCAGAAGCCTCGTGACAAGCACTGTTCATTCTCCAAAACATACAGTGCATCCACGTTGCCAAATTCAAGTAGAACCTGTTACCTCTGTTAACTGCTTCTTTTCAGAGTGCAGATTTATGTGGGTGAAAGAAACTAAGATGAATCAAAGTCATTTCTCTAGTGTGGTAGTTGGAGAAAGCAACAGATAAATAGAGCACCTAATAAAATGCTTCTTTGACTTTTTTCTAATACACAGATAAAGCAAAACTATCTTACTAATTACCAGTTAACATGATAATTGGGGAAGCAGGTTTTAGTTAATCCAGGTGTAGCTTACATTGTAGAACTGACTACGTAAGTAGGAAGTTTCCAAGTAGTTTAATTTATAAGGTGCTACTTAAGTAGACATCCCTCATTTTATTTATTTTTTCCTCTTCTGCTATTTTTTGGAACAATTAAAACCATCTTTGTTTCTTCAAGGGCGTTTCACTATTCAAAACGTTGGTCCCCAACATGATGGTGACAATTCCAAAGTGAAGGTTAAAGTGCGTGTCAATATTCACGGCCTTTTCAGCGTGGCTAATGCCTCTGTAATAGAGAAGCAGAACATAGAGGGAGATCACAACGATACACCTATGGACACTGAATCGTCAAGTAAGAACCAAGGCAGAGATGATGAACTGGTATGTAAACTTAGAAATACCTGCACTCCTTGTAATTCTGACTAGAGACACGGTTATTAATTAGGGATTAAATCGTGGTGTGTAGCTTTTGACAAGTACTAATCCACCTTCAAATTATTTCTTCAGTTGTGTAACACACTTCATGTTTATTATTAAAGTATTGGTGACATGTGATGCTAAGAAAACCAAAAAATGTAAAAACAGCTACTAATGAAGAAAGTATTTTTCCGTTGTTCTTTACCATCTCTCTACTAGTCTTAGAATTGGTTTTTTTCATGTTGGCTATCAAATGGCAGCCATGTTTAGTGAGATTGGTTGACAAACAAATTTCAATAGTTTGTGTTTTCTTGAAGTACTACCTTTTCTTTGAGGGAAAAAATGTATTTTTTTATAGATGGATAACTTGTTCTTCATAAACATGTGCTAAGGACACTTCTTTATGTACTTCAGTACCAGCAGTTCTTACAGACTGGCTTGTAAGCTTCATAGGGGAAGTTACTGGAAATACATGTGCAACAGCTTTGTCATTAATACTGGGAAATGAACAAAATTATATTCTCTCATTCCAGTGGAAGGAGGATTGATTTTCCTGATAATGCACTGAATGCTGAAAGTAGATCACAGAGTGAGGTGCAGCTATTAACACTGGACACTGTAGAGTTGAGGACTGGGTGCGAAGGAGAACTTGGCAGCCGCAAGTGGCACAGCAGTGGTGACCTTGGCACCGTTTCTTTTTTGCCTTGTGCCCTTCTGTAGCTTAGGATTTTGGTTATACGACAGCTCCTAGGGAGAGAGATGAAAGCATAGAGAAAAAGAGGATAGAGGAGTTTGCAAGCTGCTGCTTCACACTCCAGCTGTGTCCCTGAGATTGCAAAGTGCTCAGCAGAGTTGACCAGTCTCAGAGGCTGTCAGGCATATTGAGGGAGGGTTTTCTTCCGGAGTAAGGTTGGGCAGAAAGCAAGCACCATGCAGCTTTATGTGGAGGAAGGGGTGAGTGCATTTCCTGACATTCTCTTTAAACTTGGTCTTAGCAGCTTTTCTCACTTTAGTTGAGCATGCTACAGGAATTTAGAGGGAAGTGGTTACACAGTTAGCATTAAAAAATTGATATAAGCCACTGCTTAAGTATTATCCTGCTTTCCAAGAATGGGGAGCATATTCAAAATGCCAAACACAGTGCAGCTCCTTGTGGACAAGTGCTCCACATCTGGTGTTTGCATACAAGAGAAGAACAGTTGAAAGTGACATAACTTGCATTTAGGGTTACAGGGTACTGCAGGTGGAGGTTACTTAGAGGACCACACTGTAGTGCAAGAGTAACCACTTTGATCCTTCAGGCTTTCACTTCGCAGTACTTCCATTCATCTAATGCATCTTCTGTTTTATGATGGTGCTTGTCAGCAATTCCCTTTCATTATTGAGGACGATACCCTCGACTCTGAGGAGGAGGTTTGTGATGTATACATGTATTATTTTACCCCTTTAGCTTCTCTGTGTAGGCAAAACAGTTCCTTCCTGTTACCTTTTCTGTGTGAACAGTAAGAACGTTAAGTGAGGAATTTTTTTTTTTTATTCTGAAGTAAATAAAACTTAAATTTGGTAAAAGTAGCCTTCTTGTTTTCAACTTTACCATTACAAACCTGCTGTATGTATTTTGTGAATCCAGGAATCTTGATTCCTTGTAATGGAAGTAATCTTAGACCTTTCAAACTTCAGCTACAACTTGTTCGTTCTTGATGCTGTGGATGTCCAAGTATTGGAGTCATCCTCAACACTTTAGACTTTCCCATTACTATGTTATTCAGGTTCTTTGCAATGAAAGCAAGGAATTGTATTATTTAAACTGAATCAGGTGATCAGTACTAGCAGTTAGCCATTTCCTTAAGATCCTTAAATATAGAATAAGGCATAGGTGAACTACAGATAAATTTAAGTGAAACTGAGAATTCCAGGTGGCAGGAAGGGAAGACTGTTAACGTGCTCCGAGAGGCTACTGCAGAAACTAATTTTCGTAGTTGTATGAGACGTGTGTAATGATTACAAAGACTAAATTAACTTCTGCTTTGGATTACAAACTTTAAAGTTCAGGTGAAAAATGGTACAAGGTCAAAGTTCTGGCTGTTCCATAGAGATCCTTTTGTTATTGCCTGTGTTGGTGGTGTGTTTCTAGAATGTTCTTTGCATACATTTTAAATGTACTTTTTATTGATTTTAAAATGGAGTCTTCACAGACTGCAGCAAGAGATAATTATTTTAGTGGGGACAGGCACAATAGAATTTTCATTTAATTTTGTAAGACATGAATACAAGTACATGTGGTGAAAAAAAATTAAGATTAATTCTTTTGAGCCCATCTATTGTCTGTGATCTACTGTAATTGACATCAGTCTTAAATTGTACAACAAACCTTTGCATTCAGTTATATAACTTTTTTTCTAGGATAAAATGCAGGTTGATCAAGATGAAGGTATTCAGAAAAGTCAAGCTGAACAACAGAACCAAGCAGATGAGGAAACTGAAAATGCAGGAACTGAAACAAAAGTTTGTATTGAGAATTGATAAGGAAATGCTATGTTGCTTCCCTGAAGGCTTTTTTTTTTTTCTTTTTGGTCCAGTATTCTCAGTCATTAATCTTACTAGTGGCAAAACAGGGGACAGTATTTAGAGGAGTATAGCTATATTGAAATGCTTAAGTTAGGAATCCACCTTAGCACTTTCAGCATGGTGTATGATTAAAAGGCTTTGAAGTACATTTCTGTTGTTTTAACATAATTTTACAGAGAAGATGGAATCTAGGCGAAGTTGGGAAAAAATACAGAGAGGATGTGGTGCCTTTAGCTTTTGAACAAGTTTTCTCAAGCTTTTTATATATTGTTTAAAGAAATTAAATTCCACCAGTTTAGTTCAAAACTAAGGTATGGTGATTTTGCATAGCAGAGGAATAATTAGGTGCTTCATTTACACGATTCTTTTGTAGCTGTCTTACTAGTTTCACTTGTCTTTCTTATGCATGAATGTAGTAACATTGCTATTCTTCAAAGTTCTTAATTGTATAAATCTCTTTACAGGCTGCTGCTGGAGACAAGCAAGATCATCCAGCCCAGCCAAAGGCTAAAGCGAAAGTTAAGAGTATTGACCTACCTATACAGGCAAGCCTCTGTAGGCAACTGGGACAAGATCTTATCAATTGCTATATAGAGAATGAGGTAAGCAGCATAAATAGATGACAAGTCAGTTTAATGTCACTGTAAATAACTATCCAGAAAGTATTTGAAGCCATAAACTTAACTGCCTAATTTAGAATTCTTTGGGGATTTGCCTTTAGTTGTAAGGGGGGGTTGTTTCGAAGGTTGGTTTTTCTGGTGAAATTCATCAGTTTAACTAGACTTAACTACCCAAATGTCCAAGTTTGACTTACTAGCCTGTCATTACTTGAAGCATCCTTTCTGTTCTTAGCAGCAAATGCCAAGGATTGACAGTAAAGGCTGCACAGTATGGTATGGGAATTGTTATTGACTGACTTGGTACGGGTTAGGAGTAGCATTTGCATGTGTTTTGATGCTTTTTGAAAGCTGTGTCTGTAGTTAAATCGCATTTTTGCCTTTCAAGTCCTACATCAGCAGGAAAGCATTACAACATGTAGAAAGCTTGCTCTTTAGCAGATCCTTTCTGAACTCTCTGGGTGTTCTGTCTGTGAAGATCCCACCAGCATAAGCTTTTCCCTGGAAGATGGTCAGTCTGAAGGGTAAAATCTGAAATAATCTTGCTAGGGCAGAACACTTTCTACTGACTTCCAAACCGGAGTCAAGACTTGTCTGTGTCTAATCCTGTCTGTGATGGTCAAAATTGATACCTGATCCATTTATCTTCAAGCATTTGCCAAATAGTTTCCAAACATGAACTCATTTTTAACCATTCCAGTTCTGCTTGCAGTGTGAGATGACTTACAGAAAGGTGAAAATTTTAATTGGTAATTGTGAATTAGCAGGCTTCTGCAGAGTTCTGTGGTACAGTTTCAGGAGGGTAATCACTAAGCTTGACAATTGATATGCTTTGAATTTTAAATGAGCTTTCCTCTACCCTAGGGGAAGATGATGATGCAAGACAAGCTTGAGAAAGAAAGAAATGATGCTAAGAATGCTGTTGAAGAATACGTGTATGACTTCAGAGACAAACTGTGTGGAGTCTTCGAGAAATTTATCACTGAAGAAGTAAGACTTGCCTACATGTTTCAACTGATGGAAAAAATCCTTTGTATTTATAGGTTTTGAGTGTTGAATTATGTGGAGGTTGCAGGGGTTTCATGGACTTGTTTTGAAGTGTGGAATGAATGACTACACTTAGACCTGACATGCAAGCATGCAGAGTGTTTCACGGTCTAAGTTTTCTCAGTGGCAAGGAAAGATTTTGGATGCAGGCAGAACATTAAAAACTCTGGCAGGGGTAGAAAGGCAGGACAGATCACCATGAGCTCCTAAATGGCATGAGTGGGTAGGAGTAAAATGAAAATGAGCAGAAAGGTAGTGTCTGCAGCTCTGTGGTTTATTGCCTAATTTTATTAACTTAAGTGATTCCCTTCTGAAATAGTGTCCCTGATTTGCTTCATAGGATTCAAACAAGCTGACCTTGATGTTGGAGGACACGGAAAACTGGCTTTATGAAGATGGAGAGGACCAGCCAAAACAAGTATACATGGATAAGCTTCAGGAATTAAGAGTAAGGGTTTTAAGTTACTTTCTAGGAAAATTGTCTGTTTAGTAGTGGGGGCATTTATAGAAATACATATGGCTAAGTAAGCAAAGCTTTTTTTTAATGTGGAAGGTGTGTGCACATACCCATATATAAGTTTTGTAAATCCATGAACTTTTAAGTGTGGACATTCATGTTGTATCTGGATATAATTTAGTTTAAAAATGAATACAATAAAAATACAGTCTGGTTTAATGTCAGTTGTACTCCTCTAATTTGAAAATGGCCAAAGTGAAGTAGACTGTCAGTAGTGACAACAGAATCAAGTTTGTCTCCTTAACTATTGGGCTTTAACTGCTGTCTCTCAAGACAGATTTCCTTTAGGGGAGGGGCAACTGATGGGAGACAGATGCTGGTAACTGGTTTTTTGCCTGGATACCAGTATTCAAAAGAAGGAATGGGTAGAAGACAATGGGTAAAACTAGAAGTCTTCAGATGAATTGGTTTAACTTTAAACCATCCATATAAATCCCATCGTTTCTCTTCTGAATGCATTCTTTTTACTGAAAATAGCAGCAAAATACTAAGCCTGCTAAGAACAGAGACTACTCAGATTTAAACTTCTGGCCTCTTGTGGTTTTTTTTTTTCCTCCTGTTGTTGGATTAAAGGAAAATACAAAGATTAAGCTCTGGAATTGACTTCCTTCCAGTGCCCCCTTTTGTTCTTAGACCAGACTAAAGTAAACTTGTGCTTTATGAAGATCTTCGTGCTTATTTTTCCAGAAATTTGGACAGCCTATTCAGGAAAGATACATGGAACATGAAGAGAGACCAAAAGTGTTAAATGAACTGGGAAAGAAGATTCAGCTCCTTATGAAAGCAGTGGAGGCATACAAAAATAAGGTAGAGTAATTTAGGGAATGAACTATTATGAGCATTTGAGTATAGGTGTAGAGATTTTGTGTTTAAAAAGAAATCCGTCAGGATTATCTGTTAAGCTGCTTTAAAATGGCTGTTGTGCTTCTGCTTCTGAGAACTTTAAAAACTGTACTGTACTGCTGGCAGAAGGGTTTCTTCATGAGCTCACAAATTAAACAGTCACATTTTTTTATGGTGACTTGTACCACTTGAAATGGATATCTTCAGCTTATGGCTGTTATCATTGTTTCTGTAACTTACAAAACTATTTATGAAAGGTAGTTAATCAAATTCGGGTGCCTTTTTTCTGTGCAACTTCCATGACTAACCTGTGCTTCAGCAGTGTGCACTCACAATCAGAATTTCAAGTGTCTAAAATAACATCCTGTTTGTCTTGTTCTAGTCATTCTTCAGACTAGATTTTTATTACATATTGTACTACATATGTTTATGAAATTCTTAATTGGATGAAAAGCCTATATTAATTGATACAAATATCTCTCTCCTTAGGATGAAAAGTATGATCACCTAGATCCTGCCGAGATGGAAAAAGTTGAAAAACATATTAATGAGGCTATGAATTGGTTGAACAGCAAAATGAATGCCCAGAACAAACTAAGTCTAACTCAGGATCCAGTAGTCAAAGTGGCAGAAATACAGACAAAATCTAAGGTAAATAAAATTGTCCATATTGCATTACAGTAAGTTTTTCTTCAACAGGATTTTGGCCTCTGTGTTGGGCTAGATCACTAAGCTTGCAGAGTTTTTAAAGCTGTAAAAAGATTTATACCAGAGGGAACAGTTGTTTTGAATTCTGGCTCTTGATTTACAGTGGTGCTTCTGAAAAACCCTTTTGAAAATATCCTGATTTACAGCAGCAGGCTAGAATATGCTATAAAATGATCACCATCTAGGCTTTTAACAGATTAGAAGCTCTTTAGCTAGTAAAGGGGTTTATTTTAGTTTTCTAAACTAGATAGAATTGGAAAGTCTAGTCCCTGGAAATTTAAATTCCAGCTTATTATGAACCTGAAACAAATCTGAGACATTCTCATTTAATGCAGCTACTATGCCACCAAATGAACTTGCTCTCTCACTTCTGTTACAACTAGGAATTGGATAGCTTCTGTAATCCCATTATATACAAACCCAAACCGAAGATAGAACCTCCCAATGATGGGCAGTCAAAAGCTAATGGTGAACACAATGGACCAGTGAATGGACAGAGCGGTGCTGAAACAAAACCAGAACCAGCGAAGGACAATTCTCAGCAGACCAAACCACCTGGAGAAATGGAAGTGGACTAAATCTTGCATTTCTTTTCCTTAATTAAAATAGTGCAAGTAACCACAGGGGTCCATTCTTTCTGTCTGGTACACGCCTCAGATGTTCAGTTATTCTTAGCCAATCTTATGTCATTTGTTGTTGAGTAGTTTTGAAAGTGTTTTATATTAAGTACATCTCTGACATTCGTTTCCACTGATGCTGCTTATGTGGAGCTTTAGCCAAATGTAGATTGTATAAGTCAGTTTAAGCTTTCCCAATATATTTTATATCAAACATACAGAATTGATATATAAATGGCAACAATCTACCTTATTTAAAGCTTTTATTGTGGATAAACCTCAGCTCCTTTATTCAGGAAAGGATACTGTATTGCACTACTGATGCTCAAGTGTAGATCTAATTGCATCTTTATTTTGGAAAAATATTGGAATTGAAGTGGCAAAACTTGTCACTTGAAGCACTGACCTTTTCTAGTTATTGTATTGTTATAATTTAAATATTAAAATAGAGGTTAGTTGGCATACTAGTCCATCTTCTTGATGTACCATGAGAATTGTACCTTTTTTCATATAAACTGAATAACACAAGCTTAAACTTTTTTTTAGATTCTCATACAACTAACAATCTTAGTCCCAACATGCTAGCGTAACGGCTCTGCCTTGTGCTGAAATCAAGTGAATGGTCTCAGTGCACATTGCTGTACATAATGTACTGTGCTTATGATAGGACGATGCTAACTATAATTATAGGAATGGGTAGAATATACAAGGACTGTTGGATAGCTTTCCCTTGAAAATGTCTTACTGCACGTGTTATTATTTCTGCTTCTTCTGTTTTGGATGAAATCTACATCTTGATCACACCTTGTGCTGGAGAAGATAAACAACAGAAGGTGTGCTGTGCAAGCTGGATATTCCCACCCTGATTTTGAGGTTGCCCAAAGGATCTTCGCTGCAAATGTGAAAGAAACACTGAGAGCTTGTTTAAGCCTCGGTACTCAGCACAGCAACCTTTTGGGCCTGTGTACTCAATGCAGCAACCTTTTGGTCTAGGATCTAAACAAAAGAGCTTACAAACTGGATATTAGTAGCCTAAAGATGGAATCTACTTGAATACGTAGCTTACCAATTATTTTTGGTCATTTACTTGATCTAATGGAAGTGTCTCTAATGTATTACACAGTTGAGTCAACTGTTTGCTTTGATACATCTTAGATGTTGTCACGGTCCAGGGTATGTTCATATATCGAATGCTTTTGTCAGTCACTGAGGTACTGTAGCACTTGCTAGAAGTCATCACTTCACTGTTGACTTCGAACAACTCTTCTACTACCAGAATAGAGTAACTACGAAAAGTAGCTGCTTAGTCAAGTCACAGAAAGCAAGAGACTGGTATCTGTTGCAGTGTAACACTTGAGTAACTTATCCTCTGCAGAAATGCATTGAGGTGTTCAGGTGTTAGCAGGCATTCCTACAGCAGTTCTCCTGTATAAGTTTGCTGCTGTTGTAAATAGGTGAAGGGTCAAGCTCTTGTTTCTGGCTTTGGCAGCCGTTTTATTTCAAACTGTGCCATTCGTGTTCCACCAGTGTTAGGGGCACAAAGAGTAGTTTGTGATTCAGGCTGGAGGTGGTAGAAGGGAAACGATACACTCATGTTTTCACAGAGAAAGGCAGCATCATTTACAGCTTTATATAAACCTGTTAAACTAGTTCAAGTGCTAGAATTTTATCTTCATGACTGACATCAAGTGACTTGAGATGCACGTACTTTGCTGTACTGTTCCTTCTCTGCACAATCAATTGTGGATGGTCTGGCACCTAAAAATTAACATAGTTAAAGCCCTTGAACAAAAACTCAGTGACTTTGAAGAGAGGTGCAGCTAGTCTGCAACCTCGGTCTTGAATTCTGCTGCAGTAGTCACACATTTTTTGGCACTGAGGGGGCAACTATTTCAGAGTCAGTTGGCCTGAGTTTAAGACAGTACATGACTGAGCTAGCTTTGGTCCCTTAGGCTTTAACTTCATGATTGCCTTAATGGCTTTAGTACAGCAGTCTAATGAGTAGCATTCTTAAGTATTGGCTTCCTAAAACACATCTATCCATTAATTTATCCATTGGACATCCTGATACCTGGCAGAAGAGCTCAAACAGTAAGAAATTTGCAGTGTAAGCTCTCAGTCACGTGTAAGTCTTCTACTTGTCATCAGATGCTTAATACTACATTACAAAGGTTGAGGCAATTTTTATGCATAAAGGCTGGAATAATCTACAGCAAACTTAAAAGTAGATGTGATTAAGACAAGGAATTTAAGTTTTTGTACTAAAATGGGGTCTTCTTGCTGTGTGTCTGCTCTGTCTTTGGATCCCTGGTGAAGAATAGTACCACAGACTGGTGATAGCAACTTGCTGCTGATGTCTGTATATTAAGAATCCCATTTGGAAGGGCCAAATTGTTCTTTCCACAGTGAGCTTCACATTAACAGGTGAAGATATGACTTGTTAATATGCAATGTTTTCTGTTACATGGAGGAAATTTTACCAGTATGCAAAGTTAAGGTTCTCAAGTACTTGTAAAAGCTATGCACAACTTGAAGATGAGGGTTTGTGCTTGAACTCAACAAGTGAGTTACTCTGTAGCTACTCTGACAACACCAGAATGAATATCTTGCAAAATAAAATGTTTTGTTAGGGAACCAAAAGTAGTATGCTACTCTGCAGTTTGTGTGTTTCAGAAGTGGGTATTTGTTGTAAAGTTCTTACTTGAGACTGCTGAAAGCAAGATACGTTTCTTGTGTTTGAAAATGTTCCCTCTATCCCACAGAAGAAGAAAAAAAACAGCAACACTGTCTCTGTAAAGGCAGTAGAGTGTTGTTTTTAAAAAAAGTTTTGTTAATTACAGTCTACAACTTCATATAAAACTAGTTACAAAGCAGTATAAATACTTTCAGTTTACCAGTAACATCTTTCTTTTTTCCTCTAAAGGGGACAGATTCTCTCCTGTTTTGAGCATTAATACACTTTCTCAAGAAATGGCTTTAAAATTAATTTACTTTACTGAACTAAGTTTCTGCTAGTTACTTTACAAATGATTCATGGCTTCCTTTCCACATCTTCTATTACAGTAGTTTAAAACTTCAGGATTTTCTTTGACCTTCATTCAGCTGTAACATAAACAGATTTTTCAGAACCAAAACATCAAGTTAAACTTTTATACTCCTCCTTTCTTTAAACTGACATGGGTGCTACATGATGAAATAACCCCGTACAGCTGCCTGCTTCATTTGGTCTGAATTTGAATGTGCCTGAATTTGAATGAAGATTCCTCTCCCTTCATGCTTCTGGCAGTGTTCTCCTTTCAGTGTTTAAATACTGCCTTTGGGGCATGCTTGTAAAACTTACAGAAGGCAGTTGGATCCTGAGTCCTCCAAGCTGTTCCGGTGAAGCACCTAACCTGTAGTACCACTTCACAGGACAAAGTGGCAGATGGAGAGGGAAGCTGCCCTCAGCTCTCTTTCGGGTATGGAGCCGCAGTTAACTGCGGTGCTACTTCTGAAGCATATAGGCCTGTAACTGCAGGGTTCTGTATGCCTGCTGCGGTGTGTGCAGCATGAAGATTTTGGTGGTGCCACAAAAAAGTGAAAGCTGTTACTCTAAAGCATCCAGTCTGTTCCTAAGATTCCTTTGTAGCTTCAGCATTTGAAATAATTAATTTTTTTTGTTAAAACATCTCTGCTAAACTCCAGCCTTTGCTATAGATTGTCCCTGTTAATAACAAATACTCCATATTAACGTTGCAAGGAGCTGGCATCTGTTAACTTGTTTTACACGTACATGGCGTTTGCTGGTTCAAAAGCACCTAGCCAGCTGCTGTAGAGAAACAAGCTAAATTCACTGTCTATGGACCAGTGCCACCATGAACCTCATTCCTCAAAAGACGGTTATCATTTTTGTGTTGCCACACTCGAATACTCTTTATGCTGACGTTTCAGAGCCCTTTTCAAGCTGCAGCCTAGATGCCCAAACTTCAGTTGTGCGTCAGTATAGCGTCCACACACTCTGAAGGTGCTTGCTTATGTTAGCTACCACTAGCTATGAGGTTTTAACTGTAAGGAAGAATATTCTTACCCTTTGTTGTTTGGGGTTTTTCTTGTTATGCTAAGTTTTGTAGCCTTTCAGGCAGCAGAAGACAAAAGCTCTCTCAAAAGAGGTAGTAAAAACCATGTTTCTTAACAAAAGGCAGTTAACATGACAGATTTTAATTTCAACTCCCAAGGTAACATTTGGAGTATAAACACAAACTAGAGAAGGTGTGTGGTGGCAGACTCTTAGCTGAGTTCTTAATTCTCCACAGTTGAAATTTGAAGACAGTAGTATATTACACATGTAAACAACAGTGAAAACAACTACATGTGACTGTTGGCACTGCAAAATACTAAACCAGGAGGGTGCTCATGTGGCTGACCTTATACCTGTATTAAAACTCTTGCATCAAGCAATGAGAAGTGGGAATCACTGCAGTGTGAAAGAACCATTTTAAACAAAAACACGATTCAGAGCTATACTCACTGGCCATGTCTACAAAGTGCAGAAATGGTTTAATGGAATGAATAAAAAGTTGATAGTCCCTGAATGTTGTATAGTTGGAAAAGTTTGTTTACACAGTCTAAGCATATCTCCACAGGAGGAGGGGGGGAGGGAGGAAATGGGAATGTTAGAATTTAAAGCAGTGGTTTAAGTATGCAAAATGTTTACTATGTATGTAAAGGGGATTCTTACTAGTGACAGATCACATGCAAAATGACAGTACTTCAATTTATTTTTGAATGGCAATATAGATTGTCAAGGTTGTGTACAATTATAATAAATATATAAATGGGTACTTGAACCATATATGACCCCCCACGACCTCATTTGTACGTTAATTTTCTTTTAAAAGGTTTGTCTGATGTTACTAATTGATACAGTGGATGTCTGTCCAGAAGACCCAGGTGAGAAATGGGCATTTTGGTGGCTCACCCTATCCTGCTTGCTTAGTCAGGTGTGATTTCTTTCACTTCTCTGTCCAGTCAGCTGCAGACCCTTCTACTGCCGAACTCCACCAGGTGAATCACCTACCAACACTGCGACTCAGCTCCACCTGCTGCAGCCCAAACACAGTAACTGCCTCTGGGGAACTGTAGTCCTTTTTACACCTCCACTCACATTTGTGCATTTGATTAAGCACAAACTGTCAAATTTCAAGTAATTAATCTCTCACAAATGATTTACAGCAACACACAAATAAATTCAGAGTAGTTTTCCTACCGTTCAGGAAAGTTGATGGTTTTGGGCATTGCTGATTCTCTGAGCAGATCCTGAAGTGCAGCAGTAAGACAGCAGTCCATGGGCTTGCTCCAGGAGTTCTTTCATGTCTTAGCAGGGAAATGGGAATCTCTCCATCCTGCACCAGTGTGCAATGTCTGTAGAATATCTGCATAGCCTATACAAATGCATCAAAACACAACATGACATGTTTGTATTTATCTTTCTCAATAGACTTTAAAAGCTTCACGTTCAAGTTAGCATACTTGGATCTCTATAAAATTAATAAAATATTTCAACAATATCAGTTTCACAGGCAAGGTTTGGGATTTAGGGGTGGGGAATGGCCCTTTGAAAAAAAGAGGGGGTGTATACATACATATATACACACACGTATGTATACACATACATAGGTGCATATGTAAAAATGTATGATCTAAAAATCAACTCCATGTGCTTAACAACAACCCTTCACCTATTTCCTCACCTGAGTCTTGACTACTGAATCAGCTGGTTCACACTCCATTATTTACCAGTTGTGCAAGGATGCTCACCATCAAGAAAACTATTTCATCATTACACTGCAAAAGAGGCAAATCAGCTATTCTAGCCAAACTAGGTGAACATGAGGTTTAAGATAGTCAGCTGAAACTCTGAAGGAATTAAAGACATAGCCATGGTGTCACACTAATGGTATTTGCATCGAAATACTGAAATCCATTTTGAGGACCTAGATTTCAAATTTTCTCTGAAAAATAGCTTCTCTGGCTTAACATTGTAACACTACCTCAAGGGGCTAACTCAGTGCAGCTTCAGGGAGAAAAGAACTGCTTACAGAATAAAACAATTTATTCTCAGGGATTGTGTTTGTTACAGAGGTTCTGAAATGAGTGTCCCAGGATGGCTACTATGACTGCAAGTAGATATTATCCTTTACTTTCTCAGATTAACTCTGTCTTAAATTCTTTATTCTCTTCCTTTAGTAACAATCTAACTGGATTTTCAGTAGTGCTGAAGCACTTTCAATCATGAAGAAGAAAATGACACTTTCTATAGCAAATATAATATTTTAAAAATAGAGAAGTATTTTATCTTGCTTTTCTTTAGTATTATGTCAGAAAGAAACATCACCACGACCTGTTTGTCACAAAAAGGGCACTGAGAAATGTCACGTATCTTAATATGCTAAACTGCAGAACTGTAGATCTAAATCCTTTGTAAATAACTAGACAAATGCATAAATAACATCATTATGCTAGGTGACACACTGTTTTTATATCAATAAACCAATTTTAAAAGCAAAAGGGGCAAATGCCCTGATGGTGAAATATGAACTTTGAGGGCTGGGGTGGGAAAGGGAAAAATCTACTATTAGGATTTCAGTCAGGCATACAACAATGTAATTGATACTTAGTTGAGGAAGTTTTCAAATCTCATACTGCATCCTTTATTAGGTATGCTCTTCAAATCCACCTCAATGACCTTAGCAGATATCACTACCCAAAGGATTCAGCTTCTCTGCAAATCCAGCTGCTTGCCTGGTAACTAGGTGCTAGTAACAACTAAAAATTTATAAAAATAGCTGCAAAGAGAATAAATTACAAATTTTGACATAATTGCCTAGGGAGAAACTGGATAAATTTTCATTTAAGCTGGTTATTAGCTCTAGGTATCCAAGTACAAGTCTTGCTGTGCAGAAAAATCACCATTACTCATGTCCTGCTTAATTAAGAACACAGCACAATCTGGTACTATGTTCCATGGAGCAACAAAAATGGCAGACACAAGCAAGGCATCAGCTAAATTGGCAAAACATACCAACAACCTAATTGGTTCCATAACAATACAGGCATGATGTCAGCCTGGCTCCATTGGCAAACAGATGACTAATCTCACACCTGATATCTGCAGGGACAGGACTCAACTGTACCACACAAATTTAAAAACACAGTAAAATCACTAAGACATGCAAAAGATAGGAGGGAAAAAAAGCTTATACTGGCATAAATGGTGAAATTCCAATGAGCAATATCACTGGACCACCAAATGCTGGCATCGTAGTCCAACACAATTAACAAAACCAGAATATCCACTTGGCTTTGACACAATTTATATAAGCAGCATAATATTCCTGTAACATAGGCTTTGGGACATTGCTGCAGGGCCAGTAACTTGATAGGAGAGTTCAAAGCTGGAATGTCCATAAAAATGTATTAGTCATTTAAACGAAGTCTGATGACATACCAAGGATTTTACTCAAAACAATATATTTAATAACTGGTATTTCAGAAACAATCATTCTTTGCACAAGCTATTTTTTCTTCCACTTATATTACAAATAACTCCCCTCCACCCACACTCCTCAGCTAAGGATGAAATGTTGTCAATTTTACAGATGAGTAAACTGAATCACATCACTGACAAGTTTGACTTGTTTCTTAAAGACACTTCTTAAAGATAAAAAATTCCTTCCCTGAAATAAATGGACTTTCACCAGCACAGAAGCAGGGTAGCTGGAAAAATAATTTGTTTCCATGTATTTTTTTTCTTGATCAGCATGGCAGTGGCTGGCTCAGTTACAGGATGAAGAAGTTTTCAGTTCTTTTTTCTGTCTGATACAGATGTTCTCTCTGGAGAACTCACCATCAGACAAACAAGTGAAAATCACAGCCCTTTCCTGTGTGAGACAAAGCGTCAAAACTTACACAGGTCAGAGACTTGTTCAACTCCCAGTCTCTTACAACTCAAACAATATGACATCTAAATTCACACATTTACTCTGAGCACACTTAAGAGAGAAATGTCATTCTCCTAAGTAGCCATATCTGAAGTGGAAAAAGCTTCAGAAAAAAAAAAACTAACACCACAAAAAAAGCTTGGCTACTGAAAGGAAAAACAGAGTGCACTGTACTGTAGCAACGCTATTGTTTGTCAGCCTTAAGCAATAAAATATCATGGGCATAAACATGCCATGGAAAGTTCTCAAGGAAAACCAGTCTGGTCTCTTAATGGTAGGAGAGAATACCAGGGAGGAGAACTGGGAGCTCAATAATTAAAGCTGAGCATAGGCTTTTGTTTAAGAAAGGAGTTTCAAAGCTAAGCCTACATACCGCTTCATGTACCTCCAAACTTCAGTTACACTGTAAGATATCCCTGCCAGTTTTAAACTGCCTTGGTCATGTACTAGCACAACCGCATCAGCACAGAACTCAACACAGGCAAACAAAGCAATACAACTGCTGTTATTTCAGTGGAATTACAGCTGCTTATGTTTAGAGCTGCAAATAGTCCACTACAGTTTCTGTCCTTAGAAAGCCCTATCTATCCTATGCTTGCTTGTCTTAAAATACTTCTACTCAGTAAGATGTATTATTTTAACTTTAAAACACTGCTCAGATATGAATGCTCCATGCATTATCAAAAGCATTGCTTACTATGATCCTGTCTTCCTGCACAGAGGCATTGAAGTGGAGTTCAAAATCCAGCTGTTTTCTATTCAGTGATCTTTCTGCAGTCTGTGAAACAGATGCAGATTTCATCTGCTTACAGCAAGCTCAGTGTACAGATAAGTGCAGAGATCTGAGTTCTGAAAATATATATAAGGACAAACACTAATTAAAAAAAGGAATCAAATATGACACAAGAGTAGTTACTCTCATGACTATTGCATAATTCTGTACGGCTTGGAAACATCATTAACAAAGGAATTATGCCTAAGGGAGCACTCTACGTTTGCAAACAAACTAGCTGTCAGCACTAGCAGTTACACCCACTGGCAACTGAATATTCAAGAAGTATTCCAAAGAAACCTCTAGTGAGCATCTAAATAAACTAATACGTTAGGCAGTGTACCGGGGTCGGGGGGAGAGGGGAAATAATGCTAGCGTTGGGCAATGATAAAAACAACAGCATACGGAATCCTGAGACACCAAACCACAACAAGCATATGCTTCAGTGCACATATGAGCATATGTGTATCTGTAGAGTTGCACCTCCAGTACACTGTCACTCAGCCACCAAGATAAAAGGTAAATAAACATGAGATGAAAAGGTCTACAGAGCTGAAGACAAAACAGCTAAAACTCCACACTCTACCTGTGTGTGAACTGGAGGTTAGTGTCACCGTTGGATATTGGGATACTCAGGATGGGAAGAGAAAGAAAGTGTAGACCGAAGCCTTTGCATTAACAAAACCTATTTACAAACATTTGATGCTGTAGTATTGCTCTCCGGGTATTTTGGCAGGCTGAATTAAGAATAGATAAAGTCTGAGGTGGAACGTCCCTTGTATAAGCCAAAAATTGAGGGTGTTTTTGTTTGGGTTGGTTTTTTTTCTCCCAGATTATCTTCTGAGTCATAGGGGAACATTAAATCTGTTTATAACTTAGAAAGCAAAATCACTTTACAGACACTGAAGGTGTGGATAATAACAACCACAAGGAACAGGTCGTATGCTCCCAATCAAGCACAGCCAGAGCCAAAACTTTTAGTGATATATGCTCCAAACTTTAGCATAATCAAGATACAGAGGGTTCGTTCTCACAAATTTTGGCATGGTGCTTTTTAAGATACAACATCTAAGTGACAAGACTTTGTTATGCTTATCTGTAAGATGTGCTTATTGCATTTTTTCCGTTACTATGTTTAACGTAAAAAGCACAATGCAAAGACTGCAGAGCACTGTAAAAGCAAACATCCAGTGAGTACATTCCAGAACTAATGATCAAACTTTTGAAATGTCAGACTGAAACAAACACCCAGTAATGAACTGTCACTGACAGAAACTTTCCTTTTCACCCCTCAATTTTTCATCAGACAGATGATTCTAAGTAACAAGGACATGGTTTCTCATCTCGGAAAGCAAAGCTCAGTTTTCTTCCTGAAAGGTTAACTCTGAAAGCATTTGTGTGGGTGGGCAGTGAAACAAAGAAAACTTTCATGTCATAAAATTTGGTATTTTTTGTAGAAACACATAATTCTATTTTGTGAAACAGAGAGGCATCCAAGCCTCCCTGATCATGTACTCTTCTTTGAATAAAATAAATGAATAAAAAATACACAACACAAACCACTGCAAACTCATGGTTTGGGTAAGTCAGTTCTTCCTTGCCCAATTTTTCTAGCATATCATCCAGAATGAAGAATATGGGAGAAAATTGCCTGTGTGGTGTCACTAAGAAAGTAACTGGAAAACAATAATGATGAATAGAATACCAAAATATGCCTTTCAGTGGTATTAGGCCAGGAACTACCCCACTACAGTTTCATGATTGTACAATTACAATTAACTTCAATTTTAAAAATAAGTTGTTGTTCTTCTTGACAGTTGTTGGACTTGGTTTCCAGTGAAGAAGTCTCACAGAATTGTGTTTACTTTATCATACTGCAAACCCACACAGGCAGACTTACAGGACAAGCCCTGGTGCTCGGCTTGCTCTGCTTGCCCTTCTTTGCTTCAACAGCTTGCAGTGCTGCTGAAATACACTCCCTGCACAAGCATGCTGCCGATGAGCTCACTCCATGGCAGGTCACAGCAATCTCCTGTGCATATGCTTGTGAAGGTAAGGAATAATTTAATCCAAATATATATTTTAGGATATAAAGTCAACACATCAAAGCAGAACCAGACAGGGATCTTTTCAACATCTTCCTGTGCCACACCTTAATTGTCTTAAGAGAGTGAATGATGCATTATGTGGTTTATTTACTTTCCTTTTTCCCTTCACCCAAGCTGAACATGTTATTACTAGCATTCTTGCATATTAAAGCAGTCATAAGTGAGAGAAGTTATACAAACTCAGAAAAAAATAAATCTGAAGAAACACCTAATCAAACTTTGCTATGTTGTCTAAATGAGCTTTCTTCAAAAGCACAGCCATCTTCCCAGTTCTTCAGGGCACGAGGGAGGAGTCATTCTCCAAACCATTTGTGCCTTCTTAGGTAATACTAAGTAGAATACTGTTAGCAACAAATCTCCACTAAATGCAACATGTCATTTTGCCTATCTCTGTGTTACACCAGAAAAGCCACAGGCCTTAAAAGTAGTCTTACTCTGTAACACTTTGCACTACATAAATATAGTAATAGGAATAGTTTCAACAGAGTGCTGCTCAATATTGCAAACTGCAATGTTTGTATGAAAAAAGAGATCTTATACCTTTTCTACTCATTCTACTGATATGCTGTTATTAGTCTGGGAAGGAAGACATCAAAAACCAAAATCCTGTAAAACTGGACAGTTTTTAGGTTAGCTTATCACAAATTGCAAGCAGTGTATGTCTCTTGATAGGAAATATCTGTCCAGAGAACAGTATGGTTTTCCTTTATTATTAAAATGTAACTGAGCATCAGTTTTGGTTTTAAAGCAAAGCAAAGCAAAGGAAAATAAAGAGCAAAGATTGGCACTCCTCTGAGGCAATAAAATGGAGAGGAAAAAAAAATCAGTTTATTACCTAAATGGCTCCACCTCTCCATTCTTTCAAATACAGAGATTATTGAAGCAGTTGAATCTTGGGGAAGCCTCACATACCTACCAACAATTTAATATTGTAATAATTTTAGAAGGCTAATAAAATAACCTAAGGTATGGATGGATTAACCTGACATCAGTTCAGACCAAAGTAGAAGATGTTAAAGAGTTAAAGGGCATTAGCACCACAAATATCAGTCACACTATATTACAGAAATGGCACCAAACACTCCAGGTGTCCTCCTTGATTCAGTCACAAATCCTATTACAAACAAAGTATGACATTATATCTTCAGACTTTTGAAAAGCTCTGGACCTGACATCTTTGTTAAAACAGGATGATGGCAGTGATTTGTATTTTAGCAGAACAGAATCACAAAGCTAAATGACTTGAAGCCAAAGTCAGGTAAAGTCACTCTAGAGTTAAAGCATACATTTAAACTGGTGATAATTAACCACTGAGACAACCTAGCTAAAGGCAAGATAGAGTCATTACTATCTGACATGTTTAATATGGAAATGAGATCCCTGGAGATGGAATCCCAAAGCTGTGGGCCTCTCAGGCAAACACACTATCAGTACTCCACCTTGTCTCTTGGCAGCTGCAGCAGAGCAACAAAGATATAGTGGCAGTGTGAGAAAACAACAGATCAAATGAAAGTGAAGCTCAAAGTCCTTGCTGTTTATACACCGAGGCGGAGAGGGGTATCACTACTTGAAATTGACTCTATAAATCTTCACATTTTCTTAGTGCAACAAAGTTGAGGGACCTGCATGCCCTGTTTTAAGAGGGTCTTGTTACTGTCTTAAAACTACTTCAAGTTAGATATTGTTCAACACTTAAGCATGGAAAACAAAATATATTTGCTCTCTGATAAAGAGAGAGCAAGAGATTTATTAAATCACTAGTTTGTCTCCCAAGCTCTGCTTGCAGCAGATGCTGACCCCTGTATTCATAAATTCAATGCAAGAACAGAATAGTGATTCAACTTGCTTTTTAATGAGAAGGAACAGTCATTTCACTGGCATGTTGCCAGCTTCACAATTACTGGAGAAGCAGTTACCTAATTGCTAAAAGTCCAAAGACTCTATGGCTTCCCTATTAATGAGGATCATGTGGCATGAAAGAAAACAAACAAACAAACAAATTAAACAATGACATCTACCTCCCAATCTTAGGCATGAAACATGATCATCGTCAGAAGACTTCCTTTTTATAACCTCCTAACTATGCTGCAACCCCCAAAATGCCACAGACTATGCAATAGAACTTTAGAGAAACCAGGGCTTGTGCCCTAAAGCATGTACACTTTTCCAAAAGCAGTAGCCAATATAAAAGAGTATTACCTCTACCTACAAATTTTGTCTTTTATATAATCATACAGCATATTTTGTATGCCAACAGCTATTTAGTTTGCCCACAACATCAACATCTATCAGTCATACTTTTGGTACATGAATTTACTCACACAACTTCTCTCATCACTGTTCAGGTTAAAAATGTAGACTTGAAATTAAACTGAAAGTCTTATTTTTGCTAATCTTCCACCCTAATTACTCAAACCAGTGATGACTGTTGATGTTACATAGCTTCACAAACCATATCTAATCAGTCACACAGCTTCTGTTTAACATGGGAGGATTCTCAACAATTGACACATAACACTTACCCACAGTCTATTTTACATCCATTAAGGAGTGAATGCCTGCATGCAATTTCCCAAGAGCCTCCTTCTCTGAAGGAGAAAGTGCAGCTTGACTACAAGCCACCTCCAAATTTATTCCAACAATGAAAGTTGTCAGGCAGTGAGGGAACTATTTTAAGTTAATAGTCACAAGATGAAGTGCTAAACTGGTGCACCTTCTTGCATCTTGGACGCTTAGCCTGCCCTAGCCAGGGTAAATCTTTGAAAGCACTCTCCTGGTACAGAAGAAGAGGGCAGAGAAATCTTAAAAACAGAAACAAAAATAAAACCAAAAATCAAAACACAAAAAACCCCCCAAAGGAACAAACAAAACAACCAAAACCCAAAACAAAACAAAACTGTTTCCTAGGCCAAACCAATTCCTTGATCTGGTTCACCGTGTAGCCACATGAACAGCCCTGCCACAGCACAAAGGAAGAAACGGAGGGCGGAAACAGTCACATCTGCTTCAGCCAGCTTAAAGGGCACTGCAGCTGAATGTCAAGCATAAAATATACAAACAACCAAACTAACAGTTGAAAAACAAGAAAGGGAAAAGCAACTATCTTCTCCAAAACTGGGGAAAACCTAATCTGTACAAGGATCTGCATCAGTTCATGATACTGGTTGATCCCAAATATTGTTTGAGGTCATACTTGCCCAAAGATGAATTTTTAATAGAACATCTAGCAATAGAAATGTACATAAGAATGCAAACAAACTGACCAGGTAGTGGAATTTGAAGATGTTCCCTCACATTTCAAATTCATTTTAACTACAGAAACAAAATTAATCTATGACAGACTCACAGAATCATAGAATTGTTTACGTTAGAAAAGATCTCTAAGATTGAGTCCAACTGCTAACCCAGCACTGACCACTAAATATCATCCCAAAGCACCACATCTACATGTCTTTTAAATACCTTCAGAGACTATGCCTGGCATCAAGTGACAGCAGCTAGCTCATGAAACCTAATTTATTACAACTCTTGCTGTGTTTGATATTAGACATGAAGTGCTGCTGACCGGATCTAATTGCTACTTAGACTTAATAAACAAAAGCTAAATGAAGGAGCTGAAGGACAAAGCCAATGTGAGAAACTCTCTCTCTACATAGCTAGAGGATTTTATTTTATGATACATTTCACATAAAACACAATGCAAAAGGGTTACTCAGCAGTTTTAAAGTCACATATGGAAACAGCACACTTATCAGCCAATTCGACAGTATAATGCAAGGGAACACGCTGACCTAATTCAAAACACTGAGCAACATCTCACCTTGCTGAAAGAGAACCATTTTTAGCTGTTTCAGTTTCTTAAAATGGCTTGCTGCTCAGCTGAAAAACCATCACAGCCAGCACGTGAGAGAAGACAGATGAGACAACCGCAGCCCTGAGTAAGCTCAATCCAAGCTAATGGGGACAAGCAGCCTTAGAAAGGATCAGTTTGTTACAATGATACAGGTTTGGAGGTCTGCCAACAGGCATATCACTCAGGGATCTGCCCAGTAACACATTATTACCTCAGGTTAAAGAAAGACTTATGTCAAGAAGGGCATGCTAAGCACAGCTGATGGAATGAGGTTCACTCCTGATTATTTGTGCTCATGTTTTCTTAAAATTCCAATCCAACTCACAGTTCAGAAGTTATTTCAGCAGCAAACCAGTTAGAAATAGCATTTTCAGAAAACAAAACCACGTAGCTAAGAACTAAACCCACAAATGGATTAAACCAGCTCCTCTCCCTTAGCCTCTCAGTTCTGCCAGTGCCTAATACTCATCACACCTTCTTGTGGTAGAAGACAATTGAAAGAAAATCTGTGCTATATTCTAACAGTAATTACAACAATAACCTCCACTGTAAAATCGGTGTAATTCCTACCAGTGGAACAGATTACCATAACTGGGAGTTGCAATACCTTTGAAAAATGTTAAAGACCCAAGAAGATTTTGGCTGCAAAAGCATAGCTTGCAGCTGAAAGCAGTGCTGAGACCAGAAACACAGCTGAAGACAATGGTGCTGGTAGAGTAGTTGTGGAATGACTGAGCAGTCCTAGATCCACTTGAGCATTTAACTCAAAGTAAAAGAAAACAAAACATGAGCAGAACCTCACAACAAACAACCAAATTTAAAACTGACATTATATATATGACAGATCTGCTTTCTCTTTTGTGCTTTCCAAAAGAATGGTTCAAAAATGTTTGATTACTCCTGTATAGCTTAGGTTCTACTCCATTTCTGGCTCTACTTTCAAAGCCAGTTGACTTTGATAATTTTCTAAATAAACGGTAGCCCAGCAAGAATGTTAATTTTGTCTATGCAAACAAAGATACGTAAGGAGTAGAGGGCAACATTTTATCACACTTAGAAGAAACAAACATTATTCAGTTATCATAAAAGCAAAGGCCAGAAAAGCAGTAAAGTTTTTGAAGGGATGATGCTCCAGACAATTAAAGGAAGGGGACATGCCTCTTAAAGGACATCAAAAAAAGCTGAAAAGATCTGCTGCTTTAAGGGAATTAGTTACTTATTAATTACAAAGACCAATACATGGAGTAGAATGCTGACCTGGTCCCTTAATAGAAAAGACTGGCTCAGAAAGGGTTCTTACTGCTAAATGTTTCACTGGGCAAGATCGTTACAGTACCAAGTACATTTTTCCCACTCCCAGGTAGTGAGAAAAGAACATTTCATTAACTCCTCTTACAAGCAAAAAGAGGAATCATCTTCTGACTGGAAAATTTCTGCGTCTGTCCAGAGCCCCTTCTCTGCTGTGCTGACAGCTCCCCCTTCTGTTCCAATCGACTTCATCTTTAAGAGCAAACCCATACCTTCCATTAGAAAGAAACTGCTGTATCTGCTAAGAAAGGACAATGAATATTTTTCCCCTTGCTCTCTAACCTACGCAGGTCAAAATACCACGCCCACATTTTATAATGCAAATACAACTTGATCGCAAACCATAATCCATTCCCAGAAGCACTATTTCTTCTATTAAAAGCCCTTTAAAGCACTTTAGCAGTTTTTCAGTACAAAAATCACTTCCTCTTTGTCCTAGTTACCGTTCATATTTAAGTCTGCGTTCAGAAACTTCGATATTTCATATGAAGCAGTATAGAAAGAATCCAAGAAGTATTAGACACAAAGAATCACCACTCTCAGTTCAGTGCTCCCATAGTGCACTTAGTGATAAAATTAGTTACCAACTGAAACTGTGTTTATGTTGAAGCTGTGCTACTGTCACAGTACATTACTTAGTTTGGAAGTACAGTTCCAAAATCAGAGAACTCTCCAAAAAGTTCTTCAAGCAGAAAAATGAATTAAACCCAGGCTTTGCAGTTGCTCAGCACACGTTCCAGTAGCCTACTACATACAATACCGTCATTGGCTGACAAAACTTCACTGGCCTAAGTTTCTTAGATATCTGTGAAAAAAACCCACAGCAATGTACCTTCAAGGAAAGATTGGGAACTGAGGATTAAGCTTCAGCTTGCACTTCTTCCTTCAGTGGACTGAACACCTGGTGGAGGGGGATTTGGGACAAACTCCATTTGACAGCTCTTTCTCTCAGCTAGTTCTAGGCACTGTTTCCTGTGCAGCTGCAGGTTCCTCAGGGTGTCAGGTGGAGGCAGCTGCTGCTCACTACGGGAACCCCATAGGTGAAGGCTGGGCACCCAGCCCAGGCCACACAGCCAGTCTCGCAGCTGTCCTGTTGCTGTTTCTATCCTCTGTAAATGAGGCAAACACTGTGCTGACCCTGCCAGGTCGGTTCAGCCAATTTTCCAAACCTAGGAGCTTCCACCAAGGAGACACCTGAGACACAGGCAGCGCAGAAGCTCTTCCTCCTCTGAGGAAAAATAACTGAAACCACGCAGAGCTGTCAGAAACGCTTATTTTTCAGTTCCCGAGCCGAGGGGACACAAAATGTTGAGGGGACGCACAAGGCCTACAAGGCCTTCACCTACTCCACCACAGCCAAACCACACCACAACGCATGCGCCTCAACGGCTACTGGGAAAAGGGGCGCCCACCGCCTTGCGCATGCGCAGTACATCACGGCCGTACCATGTACACCCAGCGCCTCTGGGGATCGTGATTACGTCAGACGCAGCCTCGTCCCGGGGCGGGGCGGGAGGGGCAAGGGCGCGATTTTTCAAAATGGAGGCGCCGGGGGAGGGGAGCGGCCGCCAGGCCCGGGAACGAATAGGCCTGGGCCAGGGCGGGCGGCGGAGAGCGCCGTGATGGGGTACCGCGGCCAAGGTTCTGAGAAGACTCCATAGCGGGACCTGGGGAGAGCGGCCGGCGCAATGGCGACCTGCATCGGCGAGAGAATAGAGGTGCGGAGCCCAGCCCAGCCTTCTCCTGCGGGCCTGGCTGGGGCCGCCTCGCCATTTGCCGAGGGCGGGGAGAGGCCAGGCCCCTTGTCTTTCTCGCGGGCGTCTAGTATGTGGGAGGTGGCTGGCAGGGCGGTGAGCGCGGCTCCTCCCAGGCCCGCCCGCATCTTCGCCCCCTTCTGCCGGGGCCCGGCGGGCTGTGGCGGGGCGACTCCCCGTCTTCCCCCTTCCCGGATGGGCCGCTGTTGGAATGGGTGGAGGGGCTTTGCTAGCTGGTCTACGCGCCTTTCTCCGTCTCCTGCCCCCGGGCCCAGCTGTGAAGCCGTGTTTGCCCATCCGCGGTGGTGGGGTGGGAGACGCCCGGCCCGTATCTCTGCCGGCATGCACTTGGCACCGGGGGCTCAGCCCTCGCGTTGGTTATTGTTCCCTGCGCGTCTGTGCGGGGCCCCGGGGAGCCGTCACGGAGCCGGGCTATGAAAAGTCCAATGCGCTCTGTGTTTGTGGGGCGGGCGGCGGTCGCTCCCCAGCCGCTGCCATAGCAGCTTGAGTTGGGGGCGGGTGTCTCGTTCCGCGGGAGAAACGGCGGGAAGGTGGCCGCGCCGCACCGTCCCGGGCAGCGCCAGTGCCAGTGCAAGCCGGCAGCCGTCCGGGGAGGATGATGCTGATGCCAGGGGTGATGCTGCGCGGCCCCGCCGCGGACCGCCGCAGCGCCCTGGAAAGCTCTGTACAGGTACCCCTGGGAGCCCCTGAGGGTTTGTCCCGTCATTGGAGGTGTAGAGCCCCCCACCTCTTGGGTGGTGGAGCTCTTGGGTTGGGGGAGACTCTGCATTGGGAGAGAGGCTTCAAAGGCTGGGCTAGGGCTGACGGCAATGATTTGTTGGTGTTGCAGGATTTCAAGGTGGGGAATCTACTGGGGAAGGGCTCCTTCGCAGGAGTCTACAGAGCAGTGTCCCTGAAAACCGGTCTGGAAGTGGCTATCAAAATGGTAAGGCAGCTAGCCAAGGAAGTCGGTTTTCCTAGAGAGTGAGCAAGGTGTGACAGATTGGGGTTACACTGTTGGGTATTCATGCATGAGTTACTTCTTTGTATCTAAGCAATGTTTAGATGATGATTCGATTCTGAAAGATGCAGTACAACCAAATAAGACTGCGTTGATAATTAACAAAAATGCTTCTAGAGCTTTCAAAAGAACTTGAGCTCAAGTATTCAACAGTGGACAGATAGTCAAGAGTGGACAATCATCCCTATAATTCTAATTGGGAAATTTGTGACCATAAAAACTTCATTTAGAATCCATGTGGTTGGAAAAAATGCCTTGAAAGCTTCCCTCACTGCTAGATCAAACTTTATGAAAGAAACTCGCATATCACAGGTGTTTTGCCAGATTCACTTATCTATAGTACTTTTATTTAGCCCTGGTTTTAGTCTGAACTATATTTAGCATATCTGCCTGGCAAAATAAGAATTAAATTTCTCTGCTTAAGTATTTCAGAAAATTTCTTTATTAGCATTGCAAATGCTGAATTTATCTACTTTCAGACAGTTCTGTGTTCCTCCACCTTATGATGATACTTGTTTGTTAAACATATAGTAGGTTAAGCTATGCAAGAAGTTTCTTAGATAAGACGTTTTCAGGCAAACGTGCATTGAACGCCTAAATTTCAAGTTCATTTGAAACTAACATGTATGTCATGAGTGTTGCAATGCTTGAAAAAGATTCTGTCATCCATTTACAGATAGATAAAAAAGCCATGCACAAAGTTGGAATGGTACAGAGGGTTCAAAATGAGGTGAAAATACATTGTCAGCTAAAGCATCCATCTATACTTGAGGTAAGAATCATGCTTTTGTAGAGGGGACTGTATATGTGAGTTGCTGTATAGTCTACAATATGCATTTTAATTCTTTTGTTGTTTTATGTTCTAGCTTTATAACTATTTTGAAGATAGCAACTATGTGTACTTGATACTTGAGATGTGTCACAATGGTGAAATGAGCAGATACATAAAGAACAGAAGGAAACCTTTTTCAGAAGAAGAAGGTGAGTTTTTTTTCTGTGTAGCTCTCCTATTAATGTTTTGGCTTATTCAGTAAATATTTAATTCTAGTGAAAGGATATTTAGAACTGCCATCACTGAACCAGTGTTTATAGCTTAAAATCTTGTGATAAGTGATAATCTAGAGATTAATTACTGTTATATGTATTCGCTTGAATTTCTGTGTACTTTTGCTTCTGTTTATGCCATTTTAAAGTAGATTCTGCTATTTAGCATTAAAAAGTAGACGGTGAACTTAGAAAGTAGAAGTATATCAACAGTGGAACTTACCTTTGTCCATATAATTTTTTTGAAGTATAGGTCAAGACTGGGAAGTTCCACAGAGGAAAACTGGCAGCTTCACTTCTGCAGATTTGCTTTCTTTGTCTTTTAGCTATTTACCTCAGTATTACATGTCACAAGTTAGAAAGACTTCCAGATTATAGTTTGATTTATGTGGTACTGTTGGAAATATTTAGTGTGTTCCAAGGTGTGTGGAGTGAAGATAACACAAGTAACTGAAGGGTGTTGCTGAAGGGCTGAGTTAGCAAGGAAATACCCAGTTTGACAATCCATGTAGAATTTTTGAGTTAGTGGCAACTGAGGAGAAATTCTACTGTGATTTTACTTCTGTTTCTCATGGAAAGCACTGAAAAGCCTATCTTTCCTTGAGAGTTCATTGTAAGAGTAATTCTAAAACTTTCTAAATAGGCTATGTTACTCTTTAGAATGGTGTTTTGAGAAAAGTCTTTAAAAAACCGTAATTTTACTACTGATGTTAAGGTTGGTACCATTTTATCTTACAGTTGAGCAGGAGATTTCAGTCAGATCATGGACCACTGAAAGCCTAACCACAGCACAAATAGAAAAACAACAAAAACCAAACAAAGGGCAAAGCAAGCTGCTGTGTTTAATGTTTGAGGGCACAGCCACACAAGCTGTTCTGGTTTCAGCTGATCTGGATTCAGTGGTTTTGTTATTCCAACTGCAAGCTAAACCTCTTGAATATTTCCTGAATTTCTAATGTAGTGGAGCAGAAAGACTATCCCAATATAACAAAATTAGAAGTTTTTGAGAAATTGAAATACTACTAGCCTTGCCAATTTGCTAATGATAAAACATATAGTTCAAATTGTAATGTATTCTGTAATCTGCAAATAGCAAAGCTGATTGATGTCATGTATTTGCTGTTTCTGAAAGTGTCGAGGAACTTAACTTTCTAAATCCTTAAGAATCTAATTTTAAAGAAGGTTAGGCCAATTGAAATTATCTCCAGTCCTGTTCACATTATTATGTTAGCAAAGAAAAAAAAACTAATTACTACATTACAAAATGGGTTTTTTTCTGAATTGGCCTAGAACATAGTCTTGCCATATTGCTTAAAGCAAAAAGCAGAAAGCTAATTCCAATCTAATTAGCATGACACTTAAATATCCTTGTAATGTCCTTGTTATTTAAAAAAAAAAAAAGGAAGACCAATAGCAGACTTGAAAAGATTATCACAGCTATGATTTCATTTTATATGACTATAACATCTGGTTTTGTGTTTTGACAGCCCGACACTTCTTGCATCAAATCATCACAGGTATGCTGTATCTTCATTCTCATGGAATACTGCACCGGGACCTCACCCTTTCTAATATCTTGCTCACCAGTAGCATGAATGTCAAGATTGCTGATTTTGGACTAGCAACTCAGCTGAAAATGCCTCATGAAAAGCATTACACCATGTGTGGAACTCCAAATTACATTTCTCCGGAGATAGCCACGAGGAGTCCACATGGACTTGAATCTGATGTGTGGTCTTTGGGCTGCATGTTTTACACTCTTCTTATTGGAAAGCCACCTTTCGACACCGACACAGTCAAGAACACGCTGAATAAAGTAGTATTAGCAGATTATGAAATGCCAGCCTTTTTATCAAGAGAGGCACAAGATCTCATCCATAAGTTACTTCGCAAAAATCCAGCAGACCGTTTGAGTCTTTCCTCAGTGTTGGATCACCCTTTTATGTCCAGGTGTAGCTCTGCACGGAGTAAAGATTCTGGAACTTCAGAAGATTCCATGGACAGTGGAAATGGTACCATTTCTACAACCTTCACAGGCTCTTCCAGCATCAGTACCAGTGGTTGCTTGAAGGAAAAGAAGAAGCTGTTAGTTGGACAGCCACTCCCAAATAAAATAACTTTTTTTCCTAAAACCAAGAATTCCAGTACTACTTCATCAGTAGATGGAAGTGGTTCTTTCCATCAGTGGGGAGTTCAGGGGAAAGAAATGGGCATAACCGGCAGGGGAAGAAGCATGCAACTTGCTGAAGAGAGACCACATTCACGCTATCTCCGGAGAGCCCACTCTTCAGATAGATCTGGCACATCCCACAGTCAAACTCAAGGCATATCGAATCTTGTTGACAGATGTCACTCTCTGGAACTGCTTTCTAAGCCTAAAGGAGGAACAAGGGAAAATACAGAATGCTTTTCACCTGCCAACAGCTATACTGATATAGGAGAGATATTTAAGGAGAAGACTTCTAGTAGTTCTGGTTCTTTTGAAGGGCAGATATCTCCACCTGTAAAAGATCCACCACAGTAAGAATCAGTTTTTATTAAGATGAAATTTAGAGTTGCCTTACATATTAAATGCATGACTTTTCCTGTAACTAAGCTGTATTAAGAGCCTCAAGTCTTTTCTCTTGTAGCGTGAATACCAAATAGGAGGGGGTGATGGTGGTGTTTCTATGCAGAGGTTTACCTCCCCACTGTCCTTGTCTTAAAGTTCATAGATGCAACTCTTCAGCTGGCTAGATCATAACTCTTATTTATCCTGGTAATACTCTATTTCCATGTGCAGCAAGTCAAGAATTTCGGGGATGGTTGTGCAAGTGCTTTTGATGTAATATTGCTTACATGTGAAACTTGTGTTTTGCAGCTTGAATTATCTCTGCCCAATGAAGCCCCAGGTTGGTTTGTTAGAGCAGAAGTCGCAGGCTGAAACAATGCAGCAGTGGCTTGGGAGCATGCAAACAAATGGTGTGTTACTAATCAGTTGTATATTTTTGCACTCAAGTTGGAATAGTGACTTGGAACAGTTCTAGTGGGGTTTTCTGTACTTTTTTTAAAAGTTGTGTCAGAAGGGATATCTGTATTTTGTTGTTAGTGTTCCTCTTAAGCTGTTGGGTTGCTATAATGAACCTTCATAAGAGTGAAGAAATTCTACATTGAATATGAACACCTCAATTCCTGAAATGAGGTCATTCTCTTTTAGTATTTAGCAAAAAAAAAGACAAACCCACAACTTTAGAACCTGCCATAATTACTCAGTTGTAACCTGAAACATATATAAGTATGAAAACATAACAGAAGATTGGCAGATGACTCAAAAGCCCTGTTGATTTAGTTCTGCAAATATGCCTTAAGAGAAAATGATACTTCAGTGAATCAGAAGGATAATGTGGCTGCAGAAGGACAGGTGGAGAAAAGGACAAAAGACACAGAAGGGAAGATGTTTTGTCATGCATCATGTTACATCATTTACAAATAATGAAATTTAATCATAAAACCAAATCACAAATCCATTCTGGCCTTTTTTGTTTTGATATTACTGGACTCCTTCCCTTCCTGTCTACAGGGAACTGGAATTGTATGACATATGGTCTGAATAATCCTACTTAATTGTTGGTCCCTTCTCAACTGTTCTGCAATATGGCAGGAGGAGTGAAATATTTGGATGCGGTGAAAGTTGATCGAGGGCTTAAATATTAAAACTGGGGAAGCAGGTATAGGAAGTTGAATATAAAAGTAGGGTTTTGTCTTTTAACAAGTGACTGGAAATAAAACAAGGGGTTTGGAGCATGCATTTAACATCTTAAGTACTAAAACCTCTGGTTGATGCTAAAGCATTATTAGAGAAGCTGAAACTTAAAAGACACTTGGTACTACTGGTTATCTGTATGGCAAGTAAACTCTTTCAACAGATTAAACATTCTTGTAAGCAAATTATTTTTTAAGTATCTGTTTGAAATCTTAGTATTTTCTTTATAAATTGTTTTGCAAAATGATTTGATGTGTTAAGACTGAAGGCCATCATAACTGAAATCGAGTAACAGTTTATTTTTAGTAGTGCTGGCATTTTGTTGGCACTGGTATTGATTGTTACAGAGTTGTAGCCTAATAATTTGGGTTGAGGATTGAAGAAATCCCATTCTCCACTTACATAAGCCTTCGAAGATGATATTTTGATAAGTTTTGAACAATATAGTATCTTTCTTTTTTTGTCTTCCGAGTATGACTCTTTGAATCTGCAATGTACCTTTCTAATGCTTTCAGTTCCACTGAGACCACATGCAGACCTAACTGGTAACAGTAACGCACATGGAGGTTTTCGGTATCACCTGGATGTGCAACAAGATGCATCAAGAAATGCATGGAACACCTTAAAAGACATAAGGAATCATGATGCATGTGTCGACTGTCCACATCCTTTAAACCAGAGAGACCCAAAGAAGTACATCCCTGGAGTCCTCAGCAAATCTGAGAAAATCCAGTCATCATCTTCTACATGTGGCCTTTGGTCAACTTCAGAGCAAAACCAATTGTGGAGCAAAGAACCAGCAGCACCTCAGAAATCTACACTGCGAAGTATAGTGTCACCTCTCAATGCTCACAGGCTCAAACCGATCAGGCAAAAAACAAAGAATGCAGTGGTATGTGTCTTAAAATGGAAGCAACTGAAGTATTAAATACACTCACTGTCTTTAAAATCACTTGCTAAACTAGAAGCTTTTTTTTTTGAAAATTGAGTAAGTTATATTTGTAAGATTAATTTTTGTATATGGAATGCTCGTGGTCACATTCTGCAGTGAGTGACATGGCATTACTTTGAGCTTACAAGTAAAGAAGCTGTAGGTATACATAATAAATAGTAAGCACATATATACTTCCTACCTGCAGAGCTGAACAAGTTGTATTTAAGTTTTCAACATTAAGATTTTAACTGTCAAACACTTTTACAGATTAAATAAATAACTGAATTAGAAATTACAATAATCTTGCTCTCAAGTAAAAACTTGGATCTTTTTTCTGTAGTGCTGCTTTTTTCCTGTCTGGCGGATGAGAAAGCAAACCAAATTCCACTGATCCTTACTGATCACATAAATGTTCTGGTTCATTTCTTCCTGGTGTCATATTTTTGCCTATTGTCCATTTCTCTCGCTGTCTTGCTCATTCTGGCATGTTTTCCCTTGCCCTGCCCCCAACTTGGTTGGTTGTTTTTGTTTTTTGGGTTTTTTTTAAAAGGAACATAATAGAGCTGATTTACTTTCATTTGATTTGTCATTTAAGAAGCCACACCCTGGCTGACCAGACTTGCTAACTTCAGCTATGTTGAAGAAGTGTTCTAACAGCACTAATAGCAACTGTTACTGTAAGAAACATTTGTAAGTTTGCAGTGCATTCAAGGAAGAAGGAAACTTTTTTAAAGCATTCATGGAAAGAAATGATATCTTATCTTGCCAGAAAGTAAAGATCTTTTTGTTTAGCTTATATGTTTAATGTCTTTTAGGTGAGCATTCTGGATACTGGGGAAGTGTGTATGGAGTTTCTAAAAGAGCACCATTCACAAGAAGTTGTGAAAGAAGTTCTCAGAATATCTTGTGATGGAAATGTGGTATGGTTTCACTTTCTTCACTGTTGTATAAAGGGCTCAGTTCTTTCAGAGGTTTTTCTCATGTTTTCATTTAAGTAATTATTTGTTTGGAAATGCAGTATTTATGTATGCACAGCTGTAAACTATTTTTTCCCATAGTAGAGTCATGCAAATATAGGTAGCAAGCGATTATTTCAGAGCAAAATTGGACTTGCCTTTTGGAATAGGGGAAGTATTGTTGAAAAACTGCTGCTGCCAAATAATTGCTTAGGAGATTAGAACATTCCTGGTAAATTATGTTAATTAATTAAACTGTGACTTATTTCCATAGCCCTTTAAAAGTAGGGAGTGCTGTAGGAAGTTGCAACTGTAAACATGTTTTTTCCCCTTTTTCTAGATTGCAGTTTATCATCCAAATGAAGGAAGAGGTTTCCTTCTTGATGACAAACCTCCTGCTCCCCCTGAAGACATCTGCATGTATGACTTTGACAACTTACCAGGTAACCTGAAATTTACTTTAAAATTTTGAATATTACTGTGATTAAGTTAATCTTCTTTGAGCCTTTAGCTTTTAGCCACTACTTTTCAGGTAATTGTGAAGTTAAAGCACCTTTCAGAATAAGATTCAAACTACAGTTTAACTGGAAACTGTATTTTGAACTTCAAGAGAAAGTATAAACCCATCTGTTTGTTAATTTTGTATAGAAATTATAAGGAGTTCTTTACCTCTTTACAGTTTGGTGTACTAAAATTAAAGCTTTCATAATCTTCTCATTTATACTGGAAGCAATTTAAATATGAATGGAAGTCACTTTTCAAACAGAAACTTTACTTTGTTTCCTAATACTCATAAGTTGGGGAGGAAGGGGAAAAAAATATATATTTTTTTAAAGCATTTTCAGAGTATTGTATGTAGCCAGCTGAAGAACAAATACAACTTAACTGTAACCTCTTATGAGACAAGCAGAATTCTCTACTAATTAAGATGCCAACGGGACCATGATAGTTACTTAAATGGTACATGCAGCACTTACACTATGTTGTTGAGGTTCTGAACTATGTTAATTGAAACTATTGAAGTGAAGCTGTTGAAGATGCACACTTTCTGAAAGTTGGTGAAAAAAAGTGGGTTGCTATGAATATACTTGTGTAAAGTACTTAAATATTACAGCCTTCAGCTATCAAATAGACATTTTAGATTACTTCTCTCAAAGCTGGTGCACAGTGTCTAATCTGATGAATTTCTGATAAAAATTAAATTTTTTTTTTTTCTTCTAGAAAAGTACTGGAAGAAATACCAGTACGCAGCCAAGTTTGTGCAGTTGGTAAGAACGAAAACCCCTAAAGTTACATTCTACACAAGATATGCCAAGTGCATGCTGATGGAAAATTCACCCACTGCAGATGTTGAAATTTGTTTTTATGATGGTATGTATTCATTTTTGCATTTATATGAAGTTGTGTTATTAAAACTCCACTAAAATGTTGTCACACACTAAACAGTTAACATTTCAGGTTGAAGAAAATACTGGAAATGCTTCTCTTTTTCTGCCACTCTGCCTTCACTCTAGCACTCAGGTCATTTTATGCCTTAGTTCCTCGCTTGTACTTTCTTTAGGGTACATGTTGCACAAGTGTTACTTAAATTACACCTTGTTTTTATTCATGAGCTCTCCTGTGCATCTACAAGTAATAGCTAACCTGCTTAGTGAAAGGTGTGTCCTTACTTCAAGCTTTCTTTTGTTATCTGAGGTGATAGTATTAGCAAGAACACTCACTGGAGAAAACAACTGGCTGCCTTTTCCAGTTCTGCCTTTCATAAACTGGACTGTACTGACTACAGACTGCTGTCAACTAGTTTGATTTGCCACATAGACCCCAATAGAATTTATGACAAAAAGAGACTTGACAGTTCTGTGAATCAGTGTTGAACTGCTACTGAAAGAATGGGCATCCTTTCTAAAACCATGTTCAAGTACTACTTGATTTTTGGCAATACTGTTAGAGATGTTAATTTTACTTCGGATTAATATTTAGAGAGGCAGTTCTTATGTAGTCAAAACATTATTCATCCCATTTAAGTAATGATCATTGGCCATAGGGGCCATAACCTGCAGTCTTAATGTAAGTGGCTTCTTATAGACATAGGACTCCTGCAAGAGCGATTTTATTCTTGCAGTAATTAAGTCTGTGAGTTACACTACAGTAGAGTAGAATGGCATAGCAAAAACTTGAATGTCATAGTTGCTGGTATTTTACACAACTCACACTAGAAATTCTTATGTTTTTACAGGAGCAAAGATACACAAGACAGCTGGTATAACTCGTGTGATTGAAAAATCAGGGAAGTCCTTCACTTTGAAAGGAGAGAGCGAAGCAGGTTTGAAGAAGGAAATACAAGTTTATATGGATCATGCAAATGAGGTAAACTGTTTTATATAGACCTTTTCCAGTGCAAACTAGCCTTCTGAAAACTCACTTTCTTTCACAAATGTGCTTCCAATGTTGCTTTCAACAGTTTTCATTGCACTAATAAGAAGGAACGATAAAGCGGTTTTGGGAAGAGCAAACATCAGTGTAGAGGTAACAGTAACAATGCCTCACAATCAAGACTTAAAGGAAATTCTTACTAGTGTGAAAAAGAGGTTTGCCTGTCTGGTGAAAGGATTGAACAGATAAAGATGCTTTATACACATTGAACAAGTGGGGGGGGGAAGAAAACCCCAACCACCACAAAATAACCCCAAACAACAATAAGACACCACCACCCCAAAAAAACCCAAACACAAAAACCTGTCTGGTGTTTAACTGGCCTCCCTGCTATGGTTTCTCTCTCTTTCATGTTAGCAAATCAGCAGTCACAAGAGTAATTTTTTTGCCCATGAATTTAGGATAAGGTAACAGTATAATACAGATTTCCTATTCAGTCTTTTTTATGTTCTGTTATTTTCTGAAGTAGAATTCAGGGGTCTTCTAGTCCTCTGCCTAGTCCTGCTAAAAGGGAAGGAGATGTGATTAAGAGCATAATTCCAGATGTGCTGAAGTTACAAGGGAATCTCACTGTAGTGTAGCTTTTTGAATTGCCTCCATGATACATGAGTGTAGCTATTATAGATACTTAGTACCAGTGAAAAAAGCGTTTCCTTGTGTAGGCTCACCTGCCACACTAAACATCTATGAAATAGATCTACTGTTCTCAGTCAAACT
Source organism: Galbula dea (assembly GCA_013399015.1). Classification (NCBI taxonomy): domain Eukaryota; kingdom Metazoa; phylum Chordata; class Aves; order Piciformes; family Galbulidae; genus Galbula; species Galbula dea. The sequence continues at coordinate 1,474,313 of VWZX01002149.1, forward strand.
TTAACAAGCCCCTCCTCTGATTCCAGGGACATCGTATATGCCTTGCACTGGAGTCTGCTATTGTGGAAGAAGAAAAAAGGAGTGAGGGTGTTCCATTTTTTCCAATAATTGTTGGAAGGTAAGTACCTTTTCACTTGAAAATATTTGTGCATTTGAACATTCCCACGAAGCAGTCTTAGGCAGCTAATGTTTGTGAAAGGCAGGGTTGCTTAGCAGAGGCTCATAGTCATTAGCAAGATAAATATTAACTTGATAGCATGTACAAACACCTGATTTTGGACCTGCAAAGCCTCCTTTGATATCAGGACAACATACACTTGTGGATTTAGACTAAAGCAAGCTAACAATTAGCATTTGTAAAACAATTCTGCAGAAGACTGCTGCCATCAAGTGCTTTGTACAGTCCATGGTAAACTGAAGGAAATGTTATGCTCCTCACTTGTTTTAGTCCCTTTTGGACAGACCTTTTTCCAATTTGTCTCATTCTTTTCCCAGAAAACCTGGCAATACTGAATCACCACAGGCTGTAGCACCTCCTCTGCTGGAAAACACGAACTCTTCGAAAGAAGTTATGGCGCTGGATAGAAATATAGCTGCTAATTGTACTCCAGTTCAAAGTCCAAACTGTACTCCTTCTGTAAGTACACAAGAACACAGTGGAGACTACTCTGCAGTAAGAATTCAAATATTGCTGTTTTATCTGAACTACTGGAGTTAAATTCATATGGATGTAGGCTTTTATTAGCCATTTGTGAGTATATTGACTAGAAATGTTAACTTTGATTTCAACTAACTTCTGATATCTGGTCTAAAGATCATCTGAAAAACCAAAATCCTCCAAAACTTTACCACAAATGCCTCCTGGGAACATATATTGTAAGCAAGCAATTTTCAAACTATGGCACAGTCTTCTTTCTCATTCCTTCATCTGAATGAGAACTATTTTATAATCTAACACATGCTGAACATTCTTCCTGAAGATGGACAGTTTTCTGATGGTCAAATAAGGAAAAATGGGGTTTAAGCAGAAAAAGCCTGCTTAGGGACAGTAATTCCTTTGAGTAGAGGAAGGGGTAGAAAAACTGTCACAGTACTGAGAGAGTCACAAAACCATGTGGGACTTTTATAATGTAATGCTGTTAAATGAAGCATATAGGCTAAAACTGTCTAGATATATGAAAAGATTAAATTGGGTAGTAATTGATCAATAGAGTTGGTACATATCAGTTTGATTAATACTAAGGCTGCTAATAACACTGTGTATTTCTGGGTTTTAGGTGGTGTCATATGAAAAGCCTCCATTTATGACAAGCCCTGCTGACACTACATGCTCCTCTCTTCATAAAACAGAATGCAGTCCAAATTCAGCCCAACTTTTAAAATCTGTCTTTGTGAAAAATGTTGGCTGGGCTTCTCAGGTGAGAAATAAATATTGATAAAGGAGGGAAGTCTGTTCTTTTTTCCTATTGAGCTTGAGATACATATTTTTTGGTCATTAAACTTTGTTTCTGAGCAACACGCTGTTGTGCTCTGCTACAGTTTAAACCTGAAAATTGGTATGCGGAAAGATGATTCCAAATAAGTGCCTTGGATAAATATCATAGTGAGCTATGTAAGTAGAAGAAACCAAAATGACAGTTCAGTCTTTCAGTTATCATAATTTACCCATGGTTATGATTGTCTACTTCAGTGTCTTCTGTCACTTAAATAAGTTTTTCCAGTAAAAAACTGAAGCTGTTAAAACTTGTCTGTTCACTAATGTAGATGTAAAGGTGTCATGACAGGATTTTTAACAGATTATGTACCAGATCAGTAAAAGAAGAATGAATCTGCCTGTACAACAGGAAAAGCTTGTTCCTTACTGTGAAATCTTTACTTTCTGTGGGACTAGCTTTAGATTTAAAAAATTATTCTCTGCAATCCAGAGCAAGTAAGCTTCCTGTCCTAACAGAAAAAGTTTGTTTATATATATATAAACTTCAAAATATTTCTAGCTCTGTGCTAACAAATGGGCCTTCTGGTTTATGTTTGGTCTCATTTAAAATTTCTTCAGGAGTGGTTAACCTAAAGGTGCTTTTTTATTTAACTCTCACTGAAAAGGATGACTAAACCTGAGTATCTAAAGTCTGATTCTTGAGACTGCATGGGATTACTTGCGCTAAAGTAGTGTACTTGTAATCCTTATCTTTAGAAGACTGACCAAGATGCCCAAGTCACTTCAGCAATTCTGAATATCTTTCAGCTGCAATAAAAGTCTAGCTATGTAATCTTGTATTTTTATGTTCTTAAACCATAATGCAACTTCTCTTGTTAGCTGACCAGTGGAGCAGTGTGGGTTCAGTTTAATGATGGATCCCAACTGGTAGCCCAAGCTGGTGTTTCCTCTATCACTTACACATCTCCAGATGGCCACACAACCAGGTGAGTCTATTACTGCTATAAAAATAGTTCAGTTTACTGTCTGTGCAAGGCTGTTACATGTAAGGTAAAGTTGATAGCTGCTATTCATTGTTTTGTTAAAACTCTGTTTTTCAATCACTTCTTAGCTGATTAGCTTATATAACCTTTAATAAACACACAGCTCTGAACTAAGAATAAAAAATATACCCAGGGAATACATGCAGTTAGTCTCCCGAGTATAGCCACTTTTCATGTACCATATTTAAAAGAGGGAAAGGGAGAGGAGTTAAGGTTTTTAATATTTTTCTTCTTCTCTGTCCTCCCTCCATCCCCCAAAACACTGCTAGATTAGGGAGATACCATGACCTGAAGATTTTTCTACCTTTGGACACTAGGCCACTTCCCAGCAATTACAGCCAGTAACATGCAAAGTTTGAGACAGTAGTATAGAGTCCCTTCAGATGTTAGTGCAGCTTTAAACATTGTTTAGCTATTTTCTTAGTCTGTCTTAAATACATATAAGGAAGGGGAGGGGCTAGATTTAAGCCATCAATTTTCAATTAATGTGTCTAGATATACTTAAAATCTACCTGACTTAGTGCTTTGCCTATTTGCAGGCAAGTTTTGAAATGATTATACTGAGTAATTATCCTGAAATAAAGAAAAAAAAGATTTTGAGCATTTACATTTTTCTGTGCTTATTTGCCTTTCCTAGGTATGGAGAAAGTGATAAGTTGCCAGAATACATCAAAGAGAAGCTGCACTGTCTGTCTTCTATTCTTGTGATGTTTACTAATCCAGTCAGTCCCCAGTGATAAAAGCAAAGCAGGTATCAGGACAAGAGCTTAATAAACTCTCTGAATTTCAAGTAAAGTGACTGATCCTACTTGGCTTACTCAGAAATGCTTTTGAGAAATGGTAAAAGAAAAAACAAACAACCAACAAAACCCCACCAAAAACAACTAGGAAAGATTGCTCTGTTTGTGTAGCAAATTGCTTGTGAAGTATACAAAACACATTTTTCTGCAAAATAATGGATAAACTTGCTCATGCAAATCCTTGAACAACTTGGTTCCAGACAGCATGAACTTTTTGGAAATACTCTGAATCTTTTATTTGTGCTCATCCACTGCTTATTCAGTGCCAACAATCAAGGAAAATGCATTTGTGCTATTGCTGTGTTTGTAAATAACTTAAATTTTTACGTCTTCCAAGTAATGTATGTAAATATGTATATGTTTTGTAACTGTTTTTATTTTTTGTAGCAGCAGCTTTGACTTCCCTGCACTAGCATTTTATAAAAAAAAAAAAGAAATAAATGCAGTGGTGATTGTCCAGATCTATTTACTTGTTTCATGTTCAAACAATCGTTTACTGAGAGCCCTTTCCTCTTCAAGTATTAAGCTCACTTCCTAATGGAAGCTGATCTGATATATCTTGTAGGACTGGGGAGAAACAGTCTGAAACTGCTGGACAAAATTACTTCAAACTTGCTGAACTGAAAAATTATACTGTGGTTTATATATTCAGTATTTCATCTCTGCCCTACAGATGACTAAACCCAGGGATAGAGTTGACTAGGAATCACTATTATAACTAGCATTCAGAGTAGCATGTTTTTAAGCATTTTGCTTTGAGGGTGTGAACACTCCTGATGGTGCTTTTATATTCACATTTAAGTTTTTCTCCTACCTTTTAAAGAAATTGGAGTATTTATTCAAGAAGAGGAGTGGGATCCAAAAAGGTGTTGGGGGGGGGCACATGGAGAGTTTCAGAGGACCTGGTGATGGCTTGCATGTGTGATCTAGGCACAATAAACAAAACTGTAAAACCCTCAGGAAAGAGATGTTTCAATACAGCTGCTTCAACTCTGCAGGCTCTGCTTAGAGCTGAAATAGCCTTGAATTCAAGTCAGTTCTCCTTAAGATGAGTAAGTCTAATAGAGATGATGTGGATTATTTTTGTCATGTCCAAAGCAAAGAAACATTTTGCAAATAAAGATACACAAGTAGCACTTAACAAGCCGTAAATTCTTTTTGGAGAATCATTTCAGTTCAGCTCTTTCAGTTGAGAAGTGTGCCTTTTTATAGTGGATCGTTCAGATGAAATGAATGCATAGTAAAATGACCTAGCACTTACAGTTGGATTAGACCAAGTAGTCTGCATAAGTAGACTCAAGGTTTTTTTGAATACACCTGTAGATACAATGATGTGCATAGGCACACAGATAGTGTTTTCTTAGAATAAATATATTTCATCTTAAATCAACTGATCTTTAAAGTAGCAAGTCAGCTTTGCTTAGATGTGGGTCAGGACAGCATGTTAAAAACTTTCATTATTAGCCACACTGCTTAGCTTTACTTCAGACATAATAGTTTAATGTGGAAATTAAATGTACAAATCCTTGAAGAAAACCTAGGAGGTAGACACCAGAAGGCAGGAAGACATAAATACTGAGAAAGAACAATCAGCTAGCTTGTGAGGAACAGTGTGACATAAGCACAGTTACATTACATTGCTAACTAGCATAAAAAGAAAAATCAGAAGCCCTACCTGTGAATAACATCTTTTAAGAAGGAAGGGATGATAATCCACAACAAGCAAACCATATCTTAAAACACTGCTGCCCTAGGAAAATAAAAGCAACTGTCTTGGCCAAAGAATTTCAAACCTTGCTTTATTATTTTAGTTATTCTGTAAACACATTAATGTGCATAGGATAGTCCTTTTTAGGGATAGTCTTCATTCTTCAGGGATTCACTGCAGAAGATGATACCAGAATCTAGTTTTCTCCTTAGCCATGTAAAGAAACTTCAGCTGAAATAATCCCTCCATGTACCCAAACACTTTCTCACTCTTAAAGTGGAAGGGAGCTAGTCTGAAGAACATCAGTAATAAAAACATTGCAACATATATACTTTCAGCACAGTTTTAGACCATCAAATCTTAACCGTGTTAGCAATTCTGAAAACTTCTGCATTTCTTGTGTCTAAAGGAACACCAGTTTCTCATGACTGAAGTAGCTTTCAGTTGCTGTACCTCTAAGCATTTCATTTTGCAGTCTGTTTTTCACCACCAAAACACAGTATTTCTGGTACTATTTATTATGAGTTAGCATATTAAGACAAATAAATATAAAAGTAAAGTCTTTTCTCATAAGATTTTGTGATTCTGTCATAGGAAAGCCACAGAGATAAAACTTCTGTATTCCCTTTAGTCAGTATTGAAAAAATAATCTTTGAATTCAGCAGTCTTCTTTAGCATTTGAACCATTACATACAAATATTTGATTACATAGGAATACTTCATTACATTTATTAAAATCGGTAAGCATCAAATATGAGACACAATAAACAGCAGCTACAACTCTCATACTGGAGTTACTCCAGATTTTTTTTTTCCTCAGTAGTACTGAAACATAAAACAAACCCAAATACATGAGCTTAGTCCCCATTATGAAGGAAAATTATTTCACTTTTAAAAATAAGCACTGAATGAGTCAAACACTGTAAATTGCTGTTTCTCATACCATATTATCAGAAAAGTATAGATCTACAAATAATAGTCAACACTTGAGGACCCAGTTTCCTCCTATTTACTTAACTAACATTAAGACAAGTTGTTCAACACAGTGCATTCATTCTCACAAATGAAAGTGTAAACTAGCACACTTAGTATTTTCTTGTACTGAAGTTAAAACAAGCTGTGCATAATTCAGCTCTGTGCCTGTTAGCTTTTTTGCTACAAAAAGACGTTCAGCAAAACAGAAGAAAAATTGCACACAGGGTCACTGTAGTTCAAGTAACAGCCATCAAGGCTGTGATGTTCAATGGCTTGAAACCACCTTACTGCTTGTGAAGAAGGCACCTACCTTCCTCCACAATTCTCTCACATTTCACTTGAAATCGTGGCTATATACTGACATTTAACAGTTTCCAAAAGGAGACATTTTGTATTAACCAGTGTTTACAAGCTAGCAAACTGAACATCAGGAGGGTCACTTAAGCAGCGATGTTTCCATACAAAGTGCATGCAGTGCAACTAACCTTGTAGTTGCAAGAGTTACTAATCCTGATTCACAGAATCAAGATAAATATTTTTTCTACTTTTTTCTGGAAAGGATGCATGTAACCTGTGACCTTCACAGTTGTGTTCAGTGTACACACTCCAAATGTGCCATTGTATTGATTTAACTTGTTCACATCCCTCTGCTGCTAGAAAAACAGAATAAAAAAGTTCTGTTGCAGCAAATGTAAACATATACTGGGATATGACCAGCTTATGTGTTCTGCTAATGTGTTAAGTACAGGTCTGCAGTTCTTAGCATACAGCCAACAAGGTCAGCAGTTAGATAATCCTCATTAAAAAGTATTAATAAACAAAACTATTATTTTTGTTTTTTTTTTTTTAAATACATATTTAACAATTCTCTTCTTGCATCCTCCCATATCTGACAGAAAATGCAATTAGTCTCTTGTATACAATCTCCAAGAGTAAGAGAGAGACTACAACTACTCCACAGATTAAGCTAAATGCCCAGCGTGGGCCCAGGTGGGTGTATACTTGGCTCACAAAAACAGGCCCAAGTATTCGTGCTCCACTTCCAGACGCAGTTAACCATCCCATGTAGGCACCCTACAGGACATCAAAAGCTTATGTTAGTAATACAGGAATTATTTGGCTAGCCAATGATTCCCACTAATTATACTAAATAGAAAATTTAGAAGTGTATAAGCAATTACTTACCTTTCTTAACTTATTAAGATACCGAGTACTTCATTTTCAGGAGTACTGCTCGGTATTAATTTGAAGGCTCCACTGAGCTACGTACTCTATATCTTTCTAATAAAAAGGCATTCTGGCTCAAAGCATTTAGTCTCTTACAGCAAAATATAACACGGACTTCCCCCGGATTTTAAACAGATTAGAGATCCTGTAAACTGCCTGGTTGAAACACGCTATTATTTGGCTAATGACAAAAAGAATTCTAGCTAGATCACTCACTCTGTAATAAAGAGGGTGCAAGATCAGGAGAGCAAATGAAACAAACTGCTTAGGCATCATGCTTACCTGAGGCTTTGGTCCTAAAATTTTTGAGTATAAAGTATAGGACATGACATTACAAACTGGATAGCCCAATCCTATAAGCACATCAGAGCTGATATACTGGGCCAGGTAGATCATAGGAGTGTTCAGGCACCATGACTGTGTCACAGGGCAGCCTACAGGTTCCACTGTGTGGTTGGCTGGAAGCTGCATGGCTTGCAAACTCCAGAATGGTATTAGCATTTCAGTGTAAGTTGTTCTGGGTATGGAGTTATTCTTTATTTCTGTTAAAACAAGTTATGCATATCATTAGAACAAAAAAAGACAGTAAACAAGTTTTCAATAAAACATCACAATGATAGTTTAGTATGACTTGACTTATACCTTGCCATTGGATATTTGGTAGTTTTTTCCCCCAAGGCAGTAAGATAAAGAATCCAACTAAGACAATCAGTAAGCCTCCATGGAGTATGGCACGCTCACCAGTCCTACCAAACAATGGAATGACAATTAAATACATCATCAAAGAAACATTTTTGAAGGTGCTAATAACATAGCCCATTACTTTGTGGAAAAGATGTTTGATCAAAACAACTGCAACAAAAACCTTAGTAACTTTAGAACTGGTTTGCTTGTGATTCAGAGACAATCAAGAAGGGGGTTCACTTAACAGGATAAAGAATAACCACAGCATCGCGGCTCTGTCAAAACTGGAAGTACTTCACTGCCACAGTAAATCCAAATTCATTAAAAAGTAAAAGATGTAAGTGATGCAGATTTGGCCTTACTCTAAGGCTTCTCACACTTAGCTAACAGAAGTAACAGAATTCTGATAAACTCCAAAAACTTACTTTTTAGAGAGTGTTTTAACCACCATGAAAACAATTACGGATTCAATGCCAACCACACTAAGGATTATTCCATTATAAAAAACAGCTTCTTTCCTAGTCCAAGAATACATATCCATGGTCAGTGGAGTAGCTATACTAAATGGAGAGAACAAAATGACACAAATTAAAAAAAAGCTTATTCTATACAGCTGTTTTGAAACCTACATTCTGTACTTTTCCTCCTGATGGGCATATCAGAAAATATATGCAATTAAGACAAAGATACATTGTTAAAAGAAAATTTAGCTATGTTACAGCTCAGAAAAACTTACAAAATAAATCTTACATCCTCAAAGTATTTTGTAAACTACAAAAATGATGTATACTTCAGTCTGAGGTAATGTGGTTATGTTTTACTTACTACACACACAAAATCTGGGAGTGACTAACATATCTTTTTAGGTAAAAAAACAATGTAAAATTATGTATTTAAGAACACAATTGCTTTAACTGTATCAATTGTTTTAAACATTACTGGAATAAGTTTTACTGGAGCTTTGGGAGCTAGCCAGAATCATACAAAGAAATTACACAAAATTAAAATATAAAGTAGAGAACCAGGTACTTAACTGAAGACAGTTTTCTCTGCAGTTTTAGGTAGCCCAGTTAAGTTACTTTTTTTCCTAACACTTAAAAAAGTTGAGGATATGGGTTTACACCCATTCAAACACTTTTACATTAATGTTTCGTATACTACATATTTCAGTTATTACTGACCTCTAATTCATTACTCTGCATCAATATACATCAATTTGATTGCATATGGTTTGGGACTTCCATTTCTGAAGAGTACAGTTGAGAAAATAAGTGCAACAGAAAAGCCTTTACATGCACATTCAGTCTAACTACATTACAAGTTAAATATTTTGAGAGAAAATAGACTAACTTACGTTTCAAAGACAGCAAACACAAACAAGATGACAAAGAAAAGAAAATTGATTGCTATCACAGCAACATGGTCAATGTTTCCTTCTGTGTCCTGATCCACAACACCACTTTCTGCAACAAAACCAAAGAATAAACTGCAAACTGAGCTCATTTTAACATGACCACAAAATATGAACAGTAATGATTTCCTCACTCTGTTAAGAATTTAACATGCAGGTTGGTGGGTGGCTAGGCAGTTAAATTTTGACAATCTAAGTATAATGTTTTTAAATCAAAATGAAGGGAAAATTATTTCCCAATTGGTTATACCATCTGTTGTACCACTGTAATGCTGGGACTGACAAGTCCTGAGTGACAGCAAAGGAATCAATTTTCTTCAAATATCTGAACAATGGAAACCATAGCACTGTCTGTTCCACTTGCAAGGTCAAAAGTACGCAACAGTTGAATTCTCTGCTCGACCATGGAACCTTTGTTACTCTAACCTGGGAGAAGTGCTTTCACTCACAGAACTCCCATGTGTGGTGTACACATACAGCTCCCTTTTTAAACAGAAAACTAATACAATACTGAAACTGGTGACTTCCACAGATTTTAAGAGAGGTTTGAGATCCTCTTTCATACAGTTTTTATTCTTCAAGTGAAAAGCATACTCACAACATTTCCAAAAATCTGCACTGTGTACAAAAAGGGTATATTTTGGAGGTAAGCTGTTGCACTCTATGTGGCAATTACTGTACTTTAGTCTCACCAACCAAATACAACATACACCTTTTAATAAGATGCAGTATGGGAAATCTGAAAAGCAATAACAATATTACTCAGCATCATAAAGATCAAATGCGAAGTATGACTGCAGAGTAGAAGTTGAGAGAATTTTTCATGTCCATATTCACTTAATCCTGCCTCTTGGAAGGTATAGTTCCAGGGTGAGTATCTGGAAGGATCCATACAATTTTAAAAATTTTTTTCTTTTTCTTCTTTGCTACCAGACACCACTATGGACACATATGGACACAGCACAGACATGAAGCAGGTTCATGACCAGTAAGAAAGAGATGTAGCCTACTTCCCTCTTTGCATTCTCAATCCATAAGACTTTAGAACACTTCCAAATGCTTGTATGTAATAACAGAGTACTTCAAAATCATCACCACAGAGTAAGTCTTCAAGAAAACATAGATACCTTCTTCAAAATTGATACTTTTGCATTGCCGTCCCATGTCATCCACTCGATGTTCTCTAGAAATTGAGAACTGTTCTCATTAATATACATATTTATTCCATCTACTATTGACTCAAGTGTCTATTAAAATATTTCTAACTGGCATAATCTCAGATTCCAAATATTCCCAGGTCCTTTCAACATCATCTGTGTAGTATACATTTGACTGCAGTGAACACCACCATATTCAAGAAATGAAATGTTGTAGTAGGAGAACATCACATATCTGCGTGCATCTCTCCCCCCACTGACAAAAATGGGATAATGTATGTAAATGCCCCCTCGAGATTCTCAAAGGAAAGACACAGTGAGAACCCTGCAGACAAGCTAACTTTCAGGCAGAAACCATCAACATAAAAAATACACTAAGGCTAGGCTAATCATCTAACAGCTCTAACTTTTTTCATCAGTTTACAGTCTTTACACTCTAGCCATAACATCACTGTGATTCATTTATGAGCATAATGAAAAGGATTCGTATTAAAGAAAGTAGAAACCCAGAAAAATAAATCACAGCTTACAGTTTTAGGGCTCCAGATTTCAGGGTTATTACTCCTCCTTTGAGCAGTATAATATTTGTTATAAGCCACCCACTAAAACAAGGTAGAATTATTCTCTTTTTTGACTTCATTACCTGAATATGGCAAAGATGAGAATAATATTAATAACTCCTAAGAGAGCTCCAAATAAAACTGGTACTGTATACATGTTCAGCTGAAGATCAATTAATTTCCATGTTATTCCTTCTTCTCCAATAAGTGTAAAACATGTCTGAAAAACTTAAAAACATAAATGTGATAAAGAAAATATTGACAATCACTAAGAAAATATTTGACCTTATATAGAGTAAGGATATAAAATTGGATAAGCAAAGTTGTTCTAATTGCTAAGTGAAATTTAAATATTCTATCTGTCAAACCTTGAGAATCCTACTCTGAAATGATGGATACCAGTGGGATCTCAACTACCCAGAAAACCACTTGGTTACACCCAAATACACTGTATAAATAACAGTATGATAAAGAAATGGAACTGCATTCTGAGTGTACTAATGGTTACTTTTCTCAGCCACGTGCAGACAGCCGATTTACTCTTTTCCCTCTTCCTCCTACATACAAAGCCTTGGTCCTGGAACTGGACTATCCCTCCTGCTAAGAGCAAGCTAGAGAGAAAAGAAGTCGTGGGCTGGGGTTTTTTTTTAATTAAAATTTAAACTGGTGCAGAGCAAAAGACTGTAAGATCTGGTCATTTGCTTACTCCTGTTAGGAAACAGACTGAGAGTCCCTACAAAGCACATTAAAAGGCCTACAGCAACCAAAAAAAAATCTGTATTCTTTGTGTGATTTCCTCTATAAACAGTACTAGTGATAACCGGATAAAAATCTTTCAGCTCTAAATGTTGACCTCATTATATTACTATACACAGAGCACTTCAGCTGTACGAACTAGACAATCTTTATTTCCAGCTATGGGTACTGGTACAGGAGAGCATCTTGGAACTTGTTTTTTTCCTGCAGCTATTTTTTTAACTGCTAACAAAATTCTTCGGACTAGAATATTACATTTATATTGGCACACACAATTATATAGGAACGGATACCATTTATTCAATGTTGATACCACTAACTAACTATACATTAAAATCCCCACCATACAGCTACTGAGGATTCCTAGTTCCAGTGCCCAATTTCAGCCTAAAAAGTATTACAGAAGTGAGGAAAGAAGATATGCTTTACCTGGTCCTAATATGAAGCCAACTGCTTGGCAAGCACTGGTATTGGCCATGGCACTTGTTCTTTCTGTAAGAGAAGTGGCACCTGCAATATACGATCGAACCACAGCCACGTTTCCTTAAAGAAGCAAAACAAAGAAGGTGTTCACATAAGTACTAGATTATATTCTGAAATTACCCAGTTACATTTATTTTATTTTCTTTATTTTGCAAGAAAATAAACCCCAGCATGCCCTTTGTATTTATACACAACTGCACAATTACACAATTTTATTATAAACTGGCATTGGGTGAGTCTTTGCTATGTTAAATAATAAGTTACCATTATGTGAATGATAAATCCGGTACTAAAATATCATGTTAACTATTACACAACATACAGAATTTAACACTTTTCAGAAATGCACATTCTGCTGTGGTTACCTGCTCCAAATCCCACAAGAGCACGTGCAGTCAGCATGTAGTATTTGTTGTGTGAATGTGGTACATGGACGTAGGCATAAAGGCAATTAGCAGCTACTGAAATAGCAATTGAAACAACAAGAGGTTCCCTCCTTGGTCTGTAATTGGACCATAAGCCAAAGAGGGGAGATGCAACCATTTGGCCAATGCTATATGAAGCTATAATCCAGCCCAAGAAACTCGCATCTGCTGTCGGATCAATCTGCAGAAACAAATTAATCAATTCCATGTATTATAGCGTTTTAGAATACTCATACATAATTTTAGAATCAGTACCAGAAATACCTAAAGCTCCACACTAATTCTGAGAGTATATGGCACTATGAAATGCAGTCTTAGACCTCAGCTATCGCTAACAAGTTAGTGTGACTGCATGGTAGTGTGTGGTGTTTAATATAAATACATGGCTCTGGGTCTCAGAAGCAGTTGTTTTCACATGGTACTTTGTCTGGGGCAATAAACCTTGGCTAACAGTTTCATCAATATACCAAACCAATAAAAAGTGCTTTGCTTCTGAGACTGGAAAAGGCTTACTTGCAGCAAACTTAAATTTTCATACAGTACAACTGGTGTAGCACTATGCTACAGACATAACTTAAGCAGTATGGTAGACAGTTTACATGCCAGGAACGAGGAATCACTTAAGTAATCCCTGCACATGCCTGAATCTGCCCTAATTTACAAGACTAATGATGTATTTTATCTTCTCCAATAATTCAGCACCAGCCTCAACTTTAATGATACCTTGACAACCCTGCCCAGGATGTGTTCTCCCAAATCTGCATTTGAAACTGTCTTCTGCAATTCCAGGAGCAATAAAATCCTAGTACAGATTAAAGTTTTAGAGACCTTTTATGCCTTTTTTAACAAGAACACAACAAAGAGGGAACAAAACCCCAAACAAACTAAAAACGCTACCCAGGAACATAGGTAGCTCCCCGTTAAGAAAACCAACAAGGTCTGTGTGCAACAATCTCACATTTACAATGCAACTTCTACCATCAGCTTCCTTTTCTTTTTCAAAAAGCAGACAAGCCTTGTGTGTTATGTTTGAACACTACAAATACATTCAGATGAAGACATATCTATCAATTCACTGTCCAAGAACACAGTGAAAATTACATTGGAAAACCAGACATTTCTGGATTATGACGTAACTTTCTCAATTCAGAAAATCAACTGATAGACTTTACATGAAATATGGCAAAATAAAAGTCTCTTGTAAACACATACTTGTCTTTACTGTTTCTTTTCCTAAATAAAATGCAAAGTTCTATAGTAGATACTTCCTGAGCAGGAGTTTTCTGTTCTTATTAATTAAAAAAACCCCAAAACCAACATATTAACAAACCTTTTGGAGATATGGCCACACAGACATAATTACAATTGAGAAACCTGCAATGCAGTAAAAACATAATTGAAGTTACTTTATTTGCTATGCTTATCAGTAATTCACTTTACCAGAACAGTTATTGCAGGTTCATTCTTCTGCTCCTAAATGTATTATAGTCTAAAAATGTGCACCAGTCTGTCATCTGAAAAATGCTACATATTATGTGCATTTTTTTTAAGGAGTGATAATTCCCCCTACCAGGAGGAACTACTCTTAAAAGGACACACTAAACACAAAAACACTCCTATGAAAAGAATACTGATGTGGCAAGCAAAGTGCATGAGATTTTTCTTCCCAAGGGAAAGACAACAAGGTCCCAGAGTAAAAAGAGTCTCTTGATATACTGACATATTTCTATTAATTTATCAAAGAAATTTTAATTCCTCAAATTAAAAAAAAAAAAAAAATTACTGAAGTATCATACAACTTTCAAGCTCACTTCTAGGCCCACAGAAAATCAAGAGAAGTCTTGTTTCCAGGGGCAGTTATTTAGCAATGACACAGTAATTGGTTCTGCCATGGAGATGCAAAATCTTGTAGGAGAAAACAAGCTCTGATACACATTTTGAAACAGGGAACATACCTTCCCACAAAGATCTAAAGAACCTAGCATTATACCTGTTTTCATAATAAAAGCATGACCTTTGTTTGGTTCTGAGTAATAACCTTACTCTGCTACTACCTTTTACCCTGAACTATGACAAAGCCATAACCAAAGATTTAACTAATATGTCATTTAGTCTCAAAGTACAATATGGTTTAACTTATTAAATGTAAATTCCTGCTTGATTTGTTAGTCATATCTTTTGAAGAATCAGAAAATGCACCTTATTAAGGTCATAAAAAACCAGTACCATTAAAGGGGCTATGCAGCTGAATTTTAGAAAATCCTGTAATTTTCAAACCAAAATATATTCATTAAGGAAGTAACATTGAACTCCACTTGTGTTCACTCACCTACACTACTGAGAAACATAGTAAGATACATGATCCAGATGGATCGCCACCTGCTTTTATAATGCTCTTCTGTTTCCACAACATCCCTGTTTTTGAACCAAAAAAGAGAAAGAAATCAGTATCAGATTCTCTTCTGGTTGTTCCCCCAGGACACTGAAAATATTTTTCCCAAACCTCTCAGTACAGTTGTGTAAACTGTTACTCAGGAAAGGACTTCCACACAGCAAAGAATACAAAGAATTTTTTTCAGGAGCAAGCTAGTTTTTCATCAAAAAATATTAGACTGACAAATCAAAAAACTAATAGAAATGTTATCACTTATCATTGCATTCAATGTTACACAAAGAGATCTCTGTCTACGGAGATCTTCAGTTCTGCCACCTCTTTCTATAGACACTTTGGAACATCACAGCTATCATGCAAAGGCTTTAATAAAAAAAGCCAGACACTTTCTCAGAACTTTAAAACAAAAGCAAAAACCCCAAATAAACAACTACTGATTAAACTAAAAGGTTTGGTCTTACCATGAGAAAATACCTATACAATGTAAAAGTTTTGTGTAAAAGACACTGCTGAAGACTGTAAGGGCTGAAAAAAGTTGTAAAATTTTTGAGCAATTAGTTATTTTTCTAAAATTCCTAAGCACCTTCTGAGACTCTCATACTTTTTCATGAGCAAGAACATTTCACAGTTCTTCACCTCTTTTGGTTTTGAAGTACTCTAAACAAAATAATCTCTATCCAGAAGATGCAGACCTAGCCTATATATGCCAGAACATAGTTTACACACATTGTTGATATCGGTCTGTCCTCGTTTCATTTCGGATAGTTAATTTTCTTTCCAGTAGTTGGTGCAGTGCTGTGTTTTTGATTTTGTGTGAGAGTAACCTTGCTAACACAGTGATGATCTAGTTGTTACTAAGTATTGCTTATCCTAAGCCAAGGATTTTTCGGCTTCCCATGCTTTACCAAGGAAGAGGCTCACAAGAAGCTGGGAGGAAGCACGGCCAGGACAGCTGACTTGAACTAGCCAAGGGATATTCCACATCACAGGACGTCATGCTCAGTTAAACCACGGGGATCAACACATAGACTTAGGCATATGCACAATTCTAAAGCTAATATAGCTATTCTACAGCATGATTTGTACATTCATCTCTTCAGAAATATTTACACCATTGAAGGATGTTGATTCAATGAAACTTGAGCTGCACAAACGATGTTTCTAAATGTACTCTGTAATCTTATCGCCCATCACGTATAGGAAAAAGTCAGACTCTTGTGTATTCTATATTTGGCTGATTTCAGATTTGAGTCAAATGAAGCAGTAAGCTTCAAGTGTGAGGACACCTGAGCACGGAGAACTGCGGCAGCACCTACCCCTGCACATTGACGGTACTGTTGTTTTCCTGACAGAAGGAAAACGCAAGTGATCAGCTGCTGCCCACACAGTCAGTACCACTAAACACGGAGACTCAGCTCCACGATAACCGGGTTTTACGTTTTTTAGACACTTCGCAAGCGAGCGAGTTGGGTTCTTTACAGACGCGTGAAGCGGCCCCTGCCGCGCCCCGCTCCCGAGCCCAGGACAGGCTGAAGACCCCGGGAGGGCGCAACGGGCCACGGCGGCAACGGCGCGAATCCAGACCACCAGAGCTCTCGGAGAGGGCGACTCGGTCTGTAACCGCTCCGCCGGATCCCGCGGCCAGCAGCTTCCCTCAAATTGAGGCTTTTCTTGCGGGGTACAGCACTCACGGAGAGGGACCCGTCACCCGCGGGTGGTTCCTCTAATGACTCCTGTGGGTGTCTCCTGCGGAGGAGGGAGGGACAGGAGGCGCCTGTTGGCGCAGCTTGCCACCGCCCGCGGCACAAATAGTCTCCTCAACGCCTCAGAAAGGAGGAGCATGGCAAGGAACAAGTTCCTACCTGCTCTCTTCCTCTTCTGCTCCTTCAGGACTCAGCAAAGGCTCCTGTCCCTCAGCCGCCACATCCGGACCAGCGACTGCGGCCGCCATAGCCAGCAGCGGCCGTCCCCGAGCCTCGTAGTGCCAGGATCCGCCCCCGGCCGCGCCTCACTGCTGCTGCCGCCAGAAGGCGCGCGCGCCCCTCTCGCGCTTTCGCCACTGGTGGGCGTTGCCGGCGTGGCGCTGGGTCGGGGTCTGGGCCTGGGCCTGGGCCGCTGCCGCCAACCGCCGCGGAGACGGTCGGGCGCTAGAGGCGGCGGGGAAGGAAGGGGCGGAAAAGGGCGGGCTCTCGCCCGGCCCTGCTGGGCGCCTGCGTACGTGCTCCCGCGCGCGCCAGGCCGGACACACCTTGTGCCCTCCTTTCTTCCCGTTCGCCCATGTGGAACTCCAGTAGCGGCTGCTCCGGGCCGTCGGTGAGTGACCTTCGTGGGAAGGATGGGAAGGCGATTGCCCGCCAGCTACCCTGCCCCAGGAGCGGCGATTGGTTTCCGTGCGGCCCTCAGTTGAGGGTGACGAGGGGCTGTGTGCCGCTGAGGTTCTTCTCTGTCGGCCGTGCCCGGACCCGGGCATATCGCCGCCGTCGGCTGTTGCGGCCTCGCTCCGCAGCGGGCTACCGTCTCCTGTGCTGGCGCGAAGGGACGGAACTGGATGCCCGGTGAGCCGCCAGGGTCCGAAGGGGTCCGGGAATATCTGTCTTCGCCGCGCCTCGAGGTGTTAACACCCTTTTGGCGTCGCTCCTGCCCTTTCCCGTTTAGGGAAGCGCCTGGGTCCCGCTGGGGGCGAGCCGAGGTCTCGGTGGCCTCAGGAGGTTTCTTCAAGCCGTCGGTGAGATTAAGGGGGGCTACCGGGGGTCGGCAGGGCACCGTCTGATGAGCCCTGCACTTTGAACCACTACATGTTGGGGTTATCCGCTGATAACCAGCCACAGAGCGAGCGGAGGAGGAAAGGCAGTTAAGTAAAGGCGGGGAGCTGCTCGGCGGTCGATGTGACGCCTCTGGCTTAGGCCCCTTTGTTTATCTGCAGTCTTTTCTGTGTGTGAAATTGTCGTGGGGCTTGTTTCTGACTTGTCGCCGTGACTTCTTAGCGATTTTTTTTTAAGCCGTCTTTTTCTAATGGGAGGGAAAAGAAGAAAAAAACCAAGCATGACCTGACATTAATTGGAAGAGAGATTACTTTTTTAATTATTATTACTTAGCCTTTTAAAATAGATATATTTTATGAGGCTGGCTTCTTGGTGGGAGCTGTTTCATATTCATGTATAGAGACTGTAGTCTGGGCCTTTAATAAGGTCTTTATGTACTTTCCAGTGGTGTTTTTCTTGTAACTGAAGCCGCATGCACTACTTAAAAAGGAATAGCTGACCTTTTATATGCTGGATTTTTGGGTTAATTTTTGTGTCTGTTTCTGTGAAATGAGTGTACCACGAGAACTGCATAGTTAGTATGGAGTATGAGGTTTCTGGAAGCAAAGAAAACAAAAAATCTCTTCCTAGAGCAAGGTTTTCTTGTCTTCTCTAGAAAATACTATTGTAAAATATAGGGGTCTTTTTAGTGCATCACTTCTTCATATGTCTTTGTGTCTGTTACAGTTTCTATTCACAACTTACAGTTATGTAAAGCTTACTGTGTTAGCGATATACTCACTGAATATTTATAACACAGGTGCTGTTTCTTGGGCTACACAACTGTGCACCATCTTTGTCGGGTCACTGCTTCCAGCTGACTTGTCTTACAAAGGGATTGTGATGTGATGTGTGTGGTATCAAATGATGGAAAACCAGTCGCGTTCTGAAATGAACTCAGCTGATTCTTAAATTCAAGTGCTCATAGCTAAATTACACTCTACTTCTACCAAGAAGTTATAAAACTTCAGCATCCAACAGATGGATTTGCCTTTTCTGACAGTAGAAGTGTTTGTAATTGTCTTTCCATGAAAACATTGACAGGCAGTGACTGAAGCATGCCATACCTTTTTGCTGCTAAGATAAACAAAATGGGAGGACAACCACTATTTTGGCTGAGTAGTATTTCTGAGAAGTTCTATCAACATAATTAACATACAGAGAATTTTTTTTTTGTTTTAGTGTTTCCTGTACTCTCCAGTACTGGTTTAATTTTGAATCTGATTAATTGAAATGTCCTGAATTACTTTAGTCTTTATTCAATCAATGGAACAGAATACAGCATGAGACAACCCTTTCACCTCAATCAATGTTGCATTTAAATGTAATGTACTTGTCTGGAAACTTGATTTGGCATTCTGTTGGTTCAACACAGAGAGCTCATCGTGCCAGCCTTGGAGCTCATAGCAAAACATCTTTATGTTTTCCCTATTATTTGGCTTTTATTTTGGAGAGAATTTAAAAAACCCAAAACAACAACCAGTCAGAGAAAACATGCAAGACTTCTTTGTAAAGCATCAAAACGTTAATTAATTTTTTTTCCACTATTACTGGTAAGCAGTGTACTGATAGAACTGCAAATGTAGTTTTAGTGTATTTTTGGCAGCATAGATTTGCTGTTGTATGCGCTCGCTCTCAACTGTCTTCTCAGCTCCATAGAAGGGCCACTCTGTATTGCTGTCCCTGTCTCCACAACCCAAGTCTCTACTAGTAACAGGAAAATAATCAGGCAGTCCCTGTGCTCCAAGGGACCTTGCAAGAGGTTAGCAAGCATTTCTCTTCTTGACATCTCCAGCAGCATGTGAGGTTAATGGATGTCTCCGGAGTGGGCAAGGAAAATAGACTGTGTTGAGATTCTGATTCTAGTAGACCAAGCAGATATAGATCAGAGTAATAAGATTACACAGTCAACTCTATGGGGCTGGTGGAATAGGAACTAACACTTCCTACATTGTTAAAGTAGAAGGTACCCATTTTGCCTTTGTTGTGATTTCAGGTGTTTATTTCTGCCCTGTACTGGCTGAATGTAAAATCATTGTGACTTTCTAGGATGCTTGTTCTAGTAGTATTGAGGTACCTTAAGTTGTCTATAATTTCTGTTTTGATAGTAACTCTAGGTGTTACACTTTTTTTTTCCTGTATATTGATATGTAAGTATTGGCTTTTTGGAAGTACAAAGGAATATATTTATTAACCTTATCACAGTTGTAGCCTTTAATATTCAGACAAGTTTATTTTAATGATGACCATATTAAAGTGTGGCAGAAGAAATGAACTTTGGACTTAAATGAAAACAAAACAAAAACCACCACGAATTAAATGACACTATTGTATATTCAAGCTACTTAGACCATTTAGTAGGGAGGGATCTGGAAATACTAGAAAAATAGTTGAAGGTAACTTACTAACCAAGTCTTTGATTATTAATCTGTTGTTTTCTTAGATGTATGCAGCTCCCGGACTTGTTTTTAATTGAATAACCAGTATCCTGCTGACCAAGAATCCAGGTCTGAGTTACCTTTTGTTTTTTTCTTTCCTTCCTCGTTGGAAGAGCACAGTAGTGGCTCCCTGCTCACTTCAGTAAGTGTTGCTTTGAAAATAATGCTCATCTTGCCTAAAATCTTGTTGGCTGTAGCTGTATTTGAGCTAGTAGTGTATTTACTCAAAGAGAAATGATACAGGTCAGGATTTTGATGCCATGTTCTCTTTGCTGAAGAGAGTGGGAGCATCGTTTTGAAAACCATAAAGAAATGTACTGGTGAAAATTGGAAAGGAATGGGTAAAATAGGGGTTAGAATATATGTTTAGGACACCAGTGAAGACAAGCTAACAAAAATAAGCTTTCTCTGCCTCAGTGACTGAAACCATATTTTTTTTTTACTTACTTTTTTATAAACAAGCAATTACACAGATAGTCGATAGAGTTGTTTAAAAGCAAATGCTGTTTCAAGCTTCCATTCTGAGATATGTTTATGAAAACCCACGTTGACTGAAAAGTTTTTGCCATCATAGCTGCATTGACAGGACAGAGATCAATTCCACTCTGTTTTATTGGGTCAAGTAAAATACAGGCAGGACTGTTTGAAGATGTAGTTCCTGCACCTTAGTGCCTCTTCCATTGGCTTGTCATTGTATGTTTTCCTGAAAAAGCTAGAGGTTGTATTAGCTACATTTATGTTTTGTTTAAAATGAACAGAATTGACCTGAATGTCAAGGTTAGATTCCTTGAAATGAAATGGTATGGCTTTTCATTAGTACAGGTAGAATAAGAACATACTTGGCGTTGCACTCGGGATAACTTTAACTGCCTTGTTTTCACCTGTTCTTTTTTCTAGATGTCAGTTTGCTGCTAATGGGTGTAAGTAAATTAGATGTCTTGTACAGAAAGCTTCTCCTCACTAAACTTTTCATCAGAGGATGGGGAAAGCCAGAGGATCTGAAAAGGTGACTTGTTAAAAACTAACAGCATGAACAGTACTTTAGAGTTAAAAAACCAAAACAACACAACAAAAAACCACATCCAACAACAAAAAAACCCCAAACATCTCTTAGAATACCAACAATTGTTACTATCCTGTATTAAAAAAAAAAAAAATCCAGACATGTTAAAATTTGTTTTCTTCAGAAAGTGTGTTTCCATACCAAGGGAGGAACTGTATTTGAAAGAAGTCTTGAAGTGGTTTGCTAAATTTATGTGTTTAAAGAGGTTCTTCTTGAGAGAGTGAGTTTGTCCGGTTACATTTTTCACTTACGCATATGTGCTAACTTAGCAGCATCTCTGAAAGTATTTTATAAAAGTAAAACTTGCTGAATTTTTGCAGAGGAATTGTTCTGTTTAACATTAAAGAGGATCATGCTAGATTTCTGTAACTTTTTAGTAAAAATGAGCTTTAGAAGTGTGAGATGTAATCAGAAGCTTCTCTTGTAGCCCAATATAGTAAATACATTCTTTTCGCATATCTTGAAAATATAATAACTGTTGATATATCCTAATGCATTATCCTTAACTATTAGCAATAAGTGAAATTCTTCAGTGCATGTAAGATTTAGCTTTCAGTATCCTCCTAACTTAATTGGTCGGGCAACCATGAGCAATTTATTCTTAGCATAGTGTAATTAAGGTTGAGAGGGCCATCGTGAGGGCATCTAGTCCAAATCAATGCTAACATGTTAATTGATTCAAATCATTTGGTACCTCGTCCATTCTGAGTTTTGAAAGTCCCATGAAGATGGAGATTATTCGTAGTTTTCCTGGGCAATCTTATTCCAGTGCTTAAGTACTCTCACTGTGAAAAAATCCTTCACTGGGTTCCAGTAGGGGTTTCTAATGTTGCAACATAAAACTATTGCCTCTTGTCCTCTCACTGTCTGCCTCTGAGAAGAGTGGTGTTTCATGTTCTCAGTAAGACTGTGCAGCCATTTAAGTAGCAGGAGTAAACAGCTAGATTAGCTGTTAGCTAATTGTTGCCTCTTAGCCGTCTGTTCTGCGGGCAAGGAAAACCCTGTTGTTCCCTTGACCTCTTAGTAAAAGCAGAGGATGTGCCATTGGTCTTGTAGCTGCAAGGATGTGCTGCTAACTCATGTTCAGTTTGTTGTCCAACAGAAGCTCCATGCTTTTTCCTGGCAAGCTGCTGCCTAGCTGGGGAGTTCCTAGCCTATAGTGTTGCATGGGGCTGTTCTGTCCTAGGTGCGATATTTTGTAGTTTTATTGTTGAGATTTAGAATGTTTACCTGTTCTTCTAGCTTATCTAGGTCACTCTGAATAGTAGCCCTACCTTCCACCTTACAGTGATAGTGTGTGTCATTCATGAACTTTCCTAAGTGCTAGCACTTGTTTCCAGCTAGACCTGAGATGATTGGCAACTACATGTTGATGTTGGTAGTGCAGCCTCTTGTCACCCATTTGGTCTGTATTGCCCCAGTGTGGCTGCAAGGATGTGGTAAGCGTAGAAGGATGCTGTGTCTTAATTTAGTCCTGAAAAATCGCATAAGTTTTCAACATATCAGGTGTAAAATACTATTTAAGAGCTATGCAACTCCAAGTGATGTACCAGTGTACCTGAAACCTTTTTTTTTTTTTCCTTTTTAAATTTAAAAATATTCTTATATACCTACCCTAGGGTAGCCTGATTAATCTGTAAAGGCAAAGCTGGCTTCATAACTTTATTGTCTTTGTGGCTTACTTTAGCTCCTGAAATTTTATGTATATATAAAATTTTCTCTTTCTTTTTTTAGATTAAAAGTTGAATCTTCTCTACTTGTTTCCTTTCAACAGAATATTTGAATTCAGAAAGATTATTGGAAACAGGGAAAAATGCCAGACGCTGGTTTCAAGAGATTACCCGGTGTTCATTGACAAGGTAATGAAAAGCAAGAGATGATGCATTTTAACTGAATATATTTTCCCAATGGTATGTAAAGATGAAATCAACTTAGTATGTACCAGGCTGCTTTTTATAGAGTAGAAGAATTGAATCTTGATGTCATGTGAATCTGTTTTCCTGATGTCTGGCATTATCACAGCCTGACTTGCTGCTGGGATTGGCAACTGGGGACTAGAGTTACAGAGTATCTAGAGACAGCATGGTGAATGTATTTCTGACAGTATTCAGTTAGCTTTTGCTCATCACCAGTTTTCTACCAGGTGGCATTGACTGACTTCACTGGTGTTTCCAGTTCTGCAAAAAAAAAAAAAAAAAAGAGCGACATTAGAATTTGTCTGTGAGGGAGACGAAGTGAGGCTGTGCAGGCAAAAGAAATCTATGTACTGTAAGTTCTCAGATGCTCTTGATTGGAAAAAAAGGAGGCCTCGTGGCTCCAAGTGAGGTGTGCAGGTAGAAAGTGAATAGGGGGTCAGAAATTAAAAGTAGTTCCAGAATCAGATAATTCCTCTACTTTAAGAGGTTAGCTTTTAGAGCACTGGTATGAAATATACTGCTGTCATCCCCTTCTCTCTAGGTCGAGCAGCAGTCTGACTGTAAAATCCTTGAGGGGCACTTCCTTTCCCCATTGGCTCATTATGTCCCAGGTATCCTGCCAGTTGAATCTCTTGTAGCACGGTAAGAGAAACCAAGTGGTATTTCCTTTCTGAAACTAGTACTGCAGAGAAATAAGAATGGTCTATAAGGAGTTCTATTTTTTTTCTTAATTTCTCATTTTTTTTTTTCCAAATGAGCAGGATGCTGGAAATGAAGGGGAACAGTATCAGCCAGGACAGTAGTTGTTTGTTTTATATGTAGCAGGAGAAGCTGTTTATTTGAAAGCATCATGTTACATTGTGTTTGAAGGAACCATTCCAGCTTTCCATTACATCAAATACAAAAATACTGGATGTGCAAGTTCCTTTAATTGTATCAAGAGAATCTGGTGCCTCTCACTTGGCAAGCCAAAAAAAAAGGAAAGAGACATTTGCACAGAAAACTGGATGATCTGTAATAATCAGAAGATACTTAATGGCATTTTTGCTGGTTTCACACTAACTGCTTTGCAGTTGAGGAGTGTGTTTGGAAAAGGAGCATAATTTCTGTTAGCTTTTAGTTTTGAGCTAAGCTTCCATGATGGAATTTTATTTTGAAGCTTTGTTTAATAACTTAAAAAATAAACATAGAAGTTTGTCAGCTCAATCTGATACTGGCATTACCAGTTGATGTTTTTACATGTACTTAAACATATAACTCTAAGGAATGTCGGAACAGGTTTGATAGTCAAAATATCAGTTCTTTTCAATCTCTCCATTGGTTAGAGAAAGAAACTCTTACTATAGGTCTAATTAATACAATACTGGAAAACAAAGGGTACTGATTGTTTCTTTGTCTTTCTTCTCTTACAGTTTGTAGTCAAGTTAAGCTAATTTTGACATTTGCGGTATTGTTCCAGTTTTGAAATGCTCTTCTCGTCTTCTGTGACTCTTTTTCCCCCACAGTGTAACACTTGTAGGTAACAGTGCTCCACCTTGTGGAGAAAAACTCTAGTGGCTCAGAAATGATTAATTTTTTTCCCCCCAGTAGTTAGATTGTAAATAACTTGAGTATCAGCAGAAGACATTGGCATTTACGTTGGCTGTATAGAATAGTTTAGTGGTTTGTATATTAGGCTTTTTATTTTTTAAAACACATGTTGCACTCATTTAGTCTTCTGTTTCAACTCTTGTACCCTCAAGAGAAAAATAGCAATGCTGCCTAGGAGAGCTAGTCATACTTGTTTAGGCTGCTTTTCATCTGAAGTTCCATTTCTCCACTCTGCAAACTTTTAATTGTGATGATGAGGTAGTGGTCTTTTTTAGGAACATGCTCTTACAGCTTGGCTTCCTTTCCTGTTTGGCATTTATTCTGTCCTACTTTCAGATTCCTTTCTTTGCTGGATGTGTATGAAAAATGATACTGCTAAATTGCTGGCAGTTTGCCTGCTTGGGTTGTGAAAATACTTCATTATGTCTTTTTTAATTAAATTAATTCTTCTGGCTCATCCTCTAAATAGAAATACTTGCTTTGCTAATCAAAGTAAGTTTTGGTGTTTGTTCCTCTTAGATTTCAGTTCATCATACCCAGAAGATGGAACAGCAAGCACAGACCTGTGTGCATTCACTTAGCAGGCACTGGAGATCATGTGAGTATGTAAAATGTAAAAAATATTTTTCTTGAGAAATTAAATAGATTTTTTTCTTAATATATGTTTATACATCTTACCTTTAGCACTTCTGGAGGAGACGCACGTTGATGGCCCGTCCAATGATTAAAGAAGCCTGTATGGCTTCCCTGTTGCTCGAAAATCCTTACTATATCCTTTTGTTGAAAGCACTTTAGTTATTCCCAACATTCTCTTCAGAAGATAGAAGACTTGCCACACTGGTATAGTAACTGCTTTGTGGATCAGTTTCCATGACAAAGTGAAAACTATGTGTTCATTTCTCTGTGACTTCTGAATGTGTTAGTGACAGAAAAGAAAGTTGCCTCTTCTGCCTTCCCTTCTCAAATGCTGCAACCTTTTGGTACCTCAAGTAGTGTTGAGAAACTTATTGCTACCATTTAAGATGTGGGGTTTTTTTGGTTTTTTGGTTTTTTTTTAAAGTTATGTCCTGTTATCAACTCATCAGTAACTTTGGTAACGCTGTTACCCTGTTCTATTAAACAGGATTTCTGGCTACACTTTTTTCCTACCCATATACCTGACAAAAATAAAAGCTTATGTTACAAATTGCATTATCAACATTTACCTTGATTTAGTTCCAGTTAAACATTTGAAAGTTAAATTCCAAATTTTAATTCCTCAGTGTGCTATTTATGTATATGATTTACTTTAATATTTCTATACAGAAATTTTTTACTTTCTTTAACTGGAGTCTTTTACATGGCTGTAGAAAACCTAAGGATCAATTGTAAGTATGACTGTTACATTCATGGATGCTGTTTTTTATCTCCAGAAGTTCAAAGTGACATAAAACTTGATAGCTTATTAAAAACCGAAAATCTCAAGCATGAGCCACTTACAACCTGCTAAAGTGAAATTGTCTATCCTCTGCTGAGGTGCTTGGTCATTTTTTTGTGTTGAGAGAGCATAGAGATCAGGAATGTTTGCGTAAGATAAACTTGCAGTATAGAGTGAGATGAGTATGAATGCAAGTATCAGTTTATTTTCCTGATTCACAACTGTACATGTACAAATGCTGCAGTTGTATTTCACCCAGCTGTGAATAACCTTTGCTGAAATAGCAATTGTAACAGGAAGGTGGACTAAGATTTTCCTTTTCTAAGATATTTTAAGGGGACCACAGTCAGACCAGGAGCACTATCTCTCTGATATGGTGTTTTAGAGTTTCTAGATTTTATTTAGTTTTCGGCATTGGATTTCCTAAATCTAAAAACTTAAATTACTTTTAATGACAAGATTTTAATTCAAGAATAGTTTCTAGGGTTCTTTTCAAAGCAGATGCTGTATTTTATTTCTTTTGACATAAGAACCACTTTTTAGAAGAAAATTAATTATGTTTACCTACTAGGATGTTTGTTGTAAATTTTTTTAGTAGGAAAACTGCTTAAACTTATGTATTTATTATTGTATTTAGACATGTAAGATTATACAGAAGTATATGAGTGTGTGTGCTGGAATACAGCCACTGGTTGGGTTTTTCTCCAGTTATTGAATATCTGATTCAGAAGATAAATTAAGTATTTTGGTAAGGATCTTTCTAACGACATTCTAAGTTGCCTAGCTTGACAGTGAGTATATGCGTGATGTATATACATGGGGAGTGCTCAGTCTAATACCCCAGCAGGTAATTGTTACTTGTCACAACAAGGTTACAAAGCAGCAGCAGTGGTTTTAGTTAATGTGCTAATACCAGTGTTTAATAAATATAGCAGCTGGAGAGGGCTGAGGAATCTCATAACAAAGCTGTAGGAAAGAATTACATTAGCCTTCAAATACTGGTCTGCAGCAGCTATGTTCATTTTTCCTGTGGCTTGCCCAGTAAGCTCTGTCCTTGTGCTTCTGTGTCTCAAATATTACTGTGTGCTGGCAGAAGAGGCCCATAGCATTTTGTAGCTTGACTGTGTGATACTGCAAATACACAGTCCCCATCCCCGAACTAGAGATGTATTAATTGCTCTGTAAAATACTTCTCTGTTTCCATTTTTTACAGTCCCTTTCATGGTTGAACTCAATAGCTTTCTACTTTTTTTTTCTTGTGTTTTAATGCTTTGCAGTACACTACATGAATTTCTCAGTACCGTGACAAACTTCCCACTTTACAATTTCAGTCTTACAGTGACACTGATGAGTGCTTCCAAAGCTGACATACTGATTGCTCTTCAAATGTTGTGTGCAATTTTTCAATGATGTAAAACAGGTAAATAAGAAAAGAAAAGAAAAGATCATTTCTGCAAATGAGATAGTGTATGTCTAGGACTCTAAAATTTTGATTCTAAAAGATCGGTTGTAACTTTACAGAGGAGAAGATTACTGCTAACAAGATTCTAATGTTGGTTAATCTGTTAGAAAACCAGGCTGACAGTGATATTGCATTAGAAGCTTAGCAGGTGTCTCTTTGTAGTCCTCATTTAGATGAAAAAGTACAAGTGCCAGAGAATCTGGATTTGCCTTTTCTCCTGTTGAGTCAACAGGAGTCCAACTCCAAAATTCTCTGGGATTGTGATCAGGCTTTGCATGAAAGTACATATAGAATGATGAGAACTGTCAAAATCTAATCTTAGAAAAATAAATCCTATATTTTCCTTTTCTGGGGAGAAAAGACGATCATGTTTAAAAAATGTCTCGGACCTGTTTGTGATGGGAGGAGCTCTTGTTCTAGAGTCGGCAGCTCTTTTGCACTGGCTAGAGAGAGAAGGCTATGGACCGCTAGGGATGACTGGAATATCCATGGGAGGACATGTAAGCTTTTCTATTTCCTGTTCAGTAATTTTTGTTTTGACTTGTCATTTGATCACTTAGCACACAGACATACTCTTTTATAGCATTCCTCTCAGAAGTGCCTTAGAGTAAACATTTAGAGTCATGAGAAACAAATTTTTGGCGATTCTCACGTTCAGTGGTGCTGAGTTAGTATAATCCTCAATAAGTACTGACAAATCATAGAGTGCCTTGTCACCCATCTCCTGAAAGGCTTAATAAGACTACAAACTTCTCACACAATTATTGGGCTTTTTTCAACAAGGAGAGAGGGGGAGAAATGTTTTCTGAAATAAGGTCTGTACTGGTCAGTTGTTAGTTCTCCTCTTTTTCCTCCCTTGTCCTTGCTTAAACATCTGTGTTTGAACGTGTTGTGTGAAATGCTTCTCTTTGTAGGCTTGTCGTAATTAAGGGGAGTTTGGTGTCAGTTCTGTTGTTAACTCATCTTTTTTTCAGTCATTGGTGTTTATTAGAGAAGATTTCAGTGGTGAAGTGTTACATTTTGTGTATGATGCTGTCATATTCAAACTGAAAAAGCACTGTATTAGTAAGATACTTGAAAGACATACACAGTTAAAATATTACTGCTTGTCTCTACAGATAAGCTTTGTACCTATGTCTCTCAAATGACTAAAACAGAGCATACCTCTGTTCTGCCGATCCTTGTTTGTTTGCTAGTCATTATTAGGAGCTAAGTAAGAAATGTTGGTAATTGTAGTGTCTATTGAATGGAAAATAATTTCCCCCCAACCATCATTTTATAACTGTCATAAAGGTCCAAAGCACCATTGATTTACATAAACATTACTCTGCTGAAACAACATCTTTTGTGTTAAACATGTCTTCCCCGTCTTGTTTATAAATTGGATTGGAATTGTTAAACTGGTATTTGCATTCCTGACTGTGCAGGATACTTCAGATTGTACGCAAATGCTATGGGAATAACTTACAGTACTGTATCCCATACCAGTGGCCATATACAGCATTGGTATAGAAGGAGGCAGGATCTGAGAGTGTGAGTTTGGAAGCTTGTTTGAATTTTTGTCGACGTACTCCAGGAAGATACATTTTTGGCTACTGCTGACTTCTGGTACAATTTAAAACCAGGGAAATAAGTAATATTTGATGTTAATTGTCTATAGAATGTGTTTTACAACAGAAGGTACGTAACATTAATTCATGAAGTTCTACTGAGAAGTAGAGGTGGAACTAAGAAGAAAAGTCAGACTTTATGGCTGTAAAAACATGGATATGTGGTGTTCTGTTAACTTTTTATTAGTAAAAAATAATTAGAATTATGGTTCAGTTGTATAAATGCATTTATTAGAACATGCAGCACAGACATAAGGTGTTTTGTATTAAGTTTACACTGTTGTTCATTTTAAAACAATAAAACTTGTTAAGAACATATCATGTAGGGAGCCTGTGTACGTTAAGCTTCTTTGCCCTTTTTTTTCCTGTGGTAAACAGAATAGTCACAAAGAATGTGTCCTGAAAATGGTGTAAAAGTAATATTTTAAACTTTAAAGGACATAAGAGTCCACTTAACACACGGAATTACTTCTCCACATTTTGTTTCTGGTTTACAAATGTAAGTAGTATGGAACTTTAAATAGTCCTTCTCATAGCTTGCCTTCATTTTGTCTTGAAATAAGCTTGCAAGAGCTTGATGACAAGGCTTTATAGATGTTTTTCATTATTTTAAAAAACTAAAAGGTCAGAATAGGTATTCCATTGGGAATTCTTAAAACAAAAAACCCGTTCTGGTTTGAAATTAGTCCTATCCAGAGCAATGTTTATTGTTACGGAAATCACTAAAGAATAGACTGTATTTTCCAAATAGGTGAAAGTACATCCATCTGCCACAGTCCTTAGCTGCTTTGTCGCTGCTTATTTGTTTGATACTGTATAAACAACTTGAAAGTGAGAGGTTTTTTTACCATATTGTGAATTCAATATTAAAATATGTAATAAGTGCCTTTGATTCTAGATGGCTTCACTGGCAGTGACAAACTGGCCTAAACCGTTGCCATTGGTTCCATGTCTTTCCTGGTCAACAGCTTCTGCAGTCTTTACTACGGTAATTAACATATATTTTTGTTAATGTACTAGAATGTAATCAGATCTGCAAGTTAAAAGGTTTGGATTGGCTGCATTCACCTTTTCAGTTAGGGCATTTCATTGCCCTTTGGCCTCTATTAGTGACTAGTGGCAAAACCCACCCTTCCTCCTCAGGATATACAATACATGATAATGATGGTAGCTTAGAGCTACTTTGGTGGATCATGTCCCAAACTAGAGGCTGCGGCTGGTTTGTGGGACACTGATTAGAGTCCTGGTCTGGATGTGGGAAGGTGAGGAAGCAAGCTGTGAAAACATGCTTTCTTCTGCTCAAAGCCTGGCTGAAATAGTTGGTGACAATGTTGCTACTGCTGTCAGGGTACCTGTTTTCACCACTGCTGCCAGGCTAGGTGGATGAGTAGACTGGCTTTGACACCCATGGTTGTTTTAGCCCAGTCTAGGTGTATGTAAACACTGTGGGACTGTTTTCTGTCTTGTTTTTGTTTTGTTTGTTTTTTAAAGGGTTTCAGTATTATAATATGTGCTTATTCTTTAATTCAAATAATTCTAAGGGTTCTCTGGACACTTGAGCAGAATTGTGCTGGAAAAATCAAGTTAAGAGAGAAACAGATTGATTTTTCTCTGTATATCATTATTGTAGAATGATCTCAGGGTTTTACTTGTGTATTGGATGCTTGTGTTATATTATCTCAGGGTGTGTTGAGCAAGGCAGTGAACTGGAGAGAGCTAGAAAAACAGTATTTTACGCAAACTGTTTATGAAGAGGAAATCATTCAAATGCTTGAGTACTGTGGAGTAAGTATAGATTATTTTCCCTATTTGCTAATATTTACATGTGCAAATTTAGCAAATAATATAACTTCTTTTTACTTCCAGTAAAAGTAGCCAATTGTTACCTGAAACATTTGCCTCTTGTTTCCTTATGCTTTTGATAAATTTAATCTTTGAAGGAGAGCCTCCTGAAAAACAGAAGGTAATATTTTGGTTGTATAATGTGAGTTAAGTACAGCCCTTGCTACAAGTTTTTTCCATGACCACACTTAGTGTAATCTGCAACATAAAAGGAATTTAATCAAAACATTGAAACTGTAGATAATATTTCCCAGTAAGTAGCTTGATACTCTGAAAAACCAACAGCCTGGTGTGTAAATATAAAAACATGATTTATTGCCCTTTGAAGCAGTTGCTTCCAGATTTTCAATCCTGTAGAATATTTTTAATACATAGCAACATAAAGTTACTTCTCTGGTTTGTTTAGAGCGCTAAGTCTCCCTAATTCCCTTTTTATGTGTAATGCTAGCCCTCCCTCACCTTTAGACTTTTACAGACTTAGGCAATGGGGATAAATGTGAGGTGCAGCTTTTGTAGTTATCTTCTTGATCCTTACGAAATATAATTTATTGCCTGCCTTTTTTTTTTTTTTTTTTTTTGCTTTCTTCACTCTTTTTGACTAGGGTTGAAAGACTTTTCCCACAGGGAATTTTGTTGCCTCATCATTCTTTTAGATTGGAGTGATAACTTGTTGAGAATTGCTTATATGTTGCAACACTCCCTGTCTTCTAGCCAGTTCTGATAAATAAATCTTTTCCTAAGATTCTTTGCTTTGTAACAGTCCTTTTCAAATAACTTATGATGGGACAAGAGGGACTGGGCTGGAGATAGTTACTTAGGGACTTGCCATTTTTTAGTAAAATACACTCCAGGAACATTTATAAACAATAAAAAATGAAAATGAGAAGCATTTCAGGATACTCAGTTTGTGTCTTCCTAATATTTAGAGACAATAGATATTTTTTTTCCAGTCTGAAACCTAACATTAGACCTGGTGACATAGTTTATTGCCCAAAAAATTAAGCTTAAATGACTGCAGTTCCCAAGTAGGTATTTAATAGAGAAGTAAACCCAAATGTTTATATCATATGCTACTATAAGGAAGTATTTCCTGTATTTTCTAAGCTGACAGAATTGCAGAATGAACAGAATTTAACTGAGTGACATGCAAACTGAAAATAACAAGTACTATGAGCAGTGCTGTTTGTTTTATTTAATTTTTAAATGTTGAGTTGATCTTAAAAATAAGATTAACCATCTGGTTTAAAGAGAGACCCTTAAGCATGTTGTCTTTGTTTAGACTGATTCCTTCAAGATGGGTCAAGACTTTGTTAAAAACTTCCCTGACAGTGTGGACAGTCTGGAGGATGTGGATGTGACTTCTAGAATGTTTGACCTTGATTCCTCAAACGAGATTGTATCTAAAGAAGCTATGCACAGCTTTACCACAAATAAAAGTACTCAAAGTGCCTCGTCAGAAAGACTCTTAATGCCAGATGCTTCTAAAATGCAGTGCATAAATGAAACGTTTTCAATCGGTAGTAATACAAATAAAGACTTAAACAACCCACAAGGACACAGGACAAATAAAAGAAAGAGTGGCACTTTGCAGAGAGAATCCTTAAGGTTCATGAAAGGCGTAATGGATGAATGTACCCATGTAGCTAACTTCTCAGGTATGTATTTGTTTCTTTTAATGTGCAGTTTGGGAAACTGAATAAAATATGATGGAAGGAAAGGTATTTTCTTCATTCTCTGCTGTGTAAATCTGCTTCCACCTTAGCTGAGAGTGAAAATACCTGGAGTCTTATTCAGTAGCATCTATTTACCACTCCATTGCCTCATTCTCTTGCTGTTTCTTCTTACTGGCCAACTAATGATAAAGTGAATTAAACATTTGCCTTTCAGTATCTTTGCTCATTTTTTCTCTGCCTTGCTATGACTATTTTCAGACCGGAGATGGTCAGTCCAGAATGGTTCAACTGTGCACATGTCCATAGAGGACTGTTAACATGTCATAGAACATGCTTTGACTTCAGACAGGCTTCTGACAGAGTTGTCTTTGAATGTCAAAATACTCTTGATACTGAGACCTTGTGCCACCTCATTTTTTAATTCTAGCATTCAGTAATCCACTGGTGAATGTTAAACAAACAAACCAAACAACAAAAAACACCAAACGCACCACCACCACCATAGATTTCTGTACCAGCTTAGTTTTCTGTACCAGCATAGATTTCTTGACTTGGACAGTGTCCCAGATCACTTCCAGCTGAGACAAGTACCAGTGAAGTGCTTTCCTTAGAGCTTTAAAAGTTATTTAAAACCCTGTAAACTTTGTTGTAAGTGCAAACATTCTTGTTTATCTAGATGCTTATCCAGGTATCACTTAGCTAAACCATTGACCTCTCTTGAACCTTAAGAGTATCTATGATCCTAATTCACTTGCCAAAGTGATATAGTCCTTTATGTCAGTTCTCTCAGATCTCTTCATGCTTTGGGAGACCTTGTATTCCCTCCCAGGGTATCCTTGGAGTGTGTACTGAGAGGAGCTTCAGAAAATCTGCCTAGTATATATGAAAGGAGAGGGTTTAAATTGTTTGTGAAGCCCTACTGTGAAACTTCTTGGCTGTTTGCTCTTTACCATACCATATATACTACTTGTGAAGAGAGAACTGTTCTGTGTTCAACGTGGTTTTGATGTTATTCCTGTTAGTAATTTGATTGGTGCAGTTGTGGTTATGAGTAACAAATATATACAACAATATGTTGGAATTTTTCTGTTGTAAATAAAACATGTAGGAAACAGAAGAGAAATTGAACATGTACTGTATTTTGTCTGACCTTTCATATGGAAAGTCTTTCTGTTCTCTGGTTGAGGAGAAAAAGCTATACAAAGGTTCTACTCTTCTCAAATTTCAGATGTCTCCTAGTTCTTTTTTGCTGAGAAAAGATATCTTGGAGAACTGACCTGAATGCTGTAGAGTGTTGTTGATGAGAGGAAAGACAATTCTCCTATCATTTTTCAAAGACCTGGGAAGTTTTCTACTTTAAGAGAGGGAAAGGATTGATTAGGTTTTTTTTCATGCCTGCTTACCATAATGTCAAAAACCAGATAAATCCTGCTGGAGACTTTGAAAAGTGTGATTTTATTAAAGCTTAGAATGTTTTGGGTTTTCTGGTGTTTTGTTGTTGGTTTTGTTTTGTTTTTTTTTAATAGCATTTTTACTACACAAATCTCAGCTGCTGTGTTTCTGTTTCTTACCTTAGATGAATTTAATTTTGCGTGGTTTTTCCTTAGTTCCAGTTGACCCAAGTTTAATCATAGTTGTCCAAGCTAAGGAGGATGCCTATATTCCTCGAACTGGAGTGCGCAGTCTTCAAGAAATCTGGCCTGGATGTGAAATCAGGTATCTGGATGGAGGTCATGTCAGTGCCTACCTCTTCAAACAAGGACTCTTTAGGTAAGGTGAAAAGGAAAGTTTAAAAATAGTTCAGACCTCAAACCCATAATTTTGAGACCTCATTTTTCTTCTAAAGCAATTCTGTAATGGGTTTGAACCAACAAATAGCAAATACTGCTTTGAAGAACAAGTTACAAGATCTGAAATAATTTAAAGAGAATGTCAGCACTTCCATTTTCTGAGCAAAGATGAGGTGCAATATAGCTTGCATTGCTAAGTAAGCCAGTGGCAAGAGAATGATCCTTTTCACTCTTGTTTTCCTGCAAAAGCTTTTTGTCAGTTTGTCCACTGGACAATAGAAAATACTTTTTAAACAGTGACCATTTATGCTGTATTGTGCAGCTGTTGTCTTTTTGTAAATATTGTCTTCTGAGAGTTAAAAACCCCATCCAGTCAAAGACAAGAACTGAGATAAAAGCTTGAGTACAAATGAGTAGTACTTGCATGAATTCTTGCCTTAGTATTATTAGGTTTAAACTTTCTGAAGACAGTTGTATAAATGCATTTCCTTAGTTTTGAAAAGTTAAATACTTGTGCTGTTAAATTTTAAAATATAAGGAATTAGGCTGTACATCACATTTGGGAAGTATAAGCAACAATAAAAAGGAATAGTGGTATACAGGATCAAGGTATGCTAACCACTAGGTTATTGCTATTTAAAACTTCTGCCTTATTTTATGGCAGTTGCTCAAAAATTTTGAAGTCTGCACGTCTCTCACCCATTTCCTGGGTTTGAATAGAAAACTCCTAATTCACTGACATTTGCACTCTAATATTAATGTTGGTAAAGAGTCCCACTCATTCCTGAAACATGAATATATTACTGGATTGAAATGAGATCCCAGAAATAAGTGAAGGAAAAAAATTCTACATAATACCACATTTTTATTGTTTTGAAATTATGGTGAGTGTTTTGCAAATATATTTCTAAGTATGGAAATATGCCACTTATATCTGCCCTTTCCCAACTTATACAAATCTTTTTCCCGTGTTTTAGACAAGCGATTTATGACGCGTTTGACCGCTTCCTTCAGAAGTATGCAGTTTAAAGATCTTCCTCATATATTCAAACGGATCTCAGTTGTACTTCTGCTTACTGGAACTCATATTTGGAAAACAAGCCTCTTGCAACATTGAGTAGATGATCACTGACTTTACTAAAGGTAACAATTATACAAAATGGCAAAGTACCAGCATTACTTTCATTTCAACCAAATGCCATTCTGATATGCTTGCTTCAGCTTTACCTGTGAAAATACAGTGGCAGCATTTCTTAGTCCATGAATGGTTCATGTACTTCATGTTTAATCATGTTGTGTATTCCTTTTATTCTGAATAAATTCTGTATTGTCTCAGTTGAAAACAGTCCAGTCTACATAATGAAAGAATGTAAAATTTGCTGTAGGGCTAAGATGCTCTATTGCATTTAGTGTATTTCTGGTTTGTTCCAGGTACTTTGGTTTCCTCTTGCTTCCTTGACCCCTTGCTATTTCTGTTGTTTTGTACTATGGCTTTGCCAGTGCTCGGCCTCTTGTGCTTGTCACTGATTTTCTCCATTATGAATTGAAAATGATCTGGAATAGAAGGGGTAGTGTCAAATCAGCTCGATGAAGAGTGGGAGAGAGATATTTTCATTCATTTTGTCCATGAAGTTTTTCTGCCACTGAATTTCAACTGCCATTCCGGAAGAATCATGTAGCAATTCATTGAGGAGTTTCACAAAACAGAAGTAAGGGAAAAGGGAGTGTCTAGTAATTAATTGTTTACATACATTCAATTGGATGAAAAACTTTCTTAAAGATTTTTTTGAATGCTAGAGGAAATAGAAATATCCTTTTTCTTTAGAAACAGTGGCACAAAGTGTCTGATTCTAAGCAGTTAAATCAACAGCATGTTATATGGTGCTATGAAGACCTGTTGGAACTATTTCAAGAGGTCTTTTTTTAACGTGCACTCAGTGCTCATATGCAAAATACAGCTTCAGTGTATAATATTAATAATGTATTAAAAAATGTATGAGAGTCTAAAGGTTATCAAAACAGTTAAGTTAGCTCCTTATTTTTTTACACTGTTTTTTTTAATTGGACAGAAAAGAAAAAAATCAGGATTATGAGCATATTTAAGAAAATCCAAAGTCTGATCCTCTTTTTTGGGAACAAAAAATACTGACAAATGACAGTAGAATGAAAAATGGTCATGCATCAGCCATATATGTTACCTATCCACATGCTATTTTGTGGTAATCTCCTGTAACGTTCTTTTGAAGCTAATTTGCAGATAAACTGAAAACTGAAACACTTAAGTATTAATTTTAGTATGGTAATGACCAGAGTCACACAGAAACAAACAGAAAAATCCAACCATTTCCTGGGGTATGGCACTTCTGTACCTTTCACTTCAAGCACTTCATTGATCTCTGTGGTTAGTGTAATGGTTTTTAACAGCCATAGTATGATGAAAGCAAAGCTCGGTTTATATAAATATATTAATTTTAATCTGGCAGACATGACTAGTGACTGAGAAGAAATCATGGTTCACTTCAAAATCAGATAAGTTCAGGTAAAACTGAAAGTGCAAGAGTTTGTAATAGCCCAAATTATTTAACATACAAAATTACTGAAAACACAAAAGTTATATTCTGTTGGAAGTTAAATTGCTTGTTTCAAGTGGTTTTTCATCATTTCATCAGGATTGCTTTCACATGTATATTGGGAGCAAGTGTGAACTGACTAGCACATTTAAATGCAGTAAAACATTGAATGTTGGAAGGCTTGAAATCAAATACAAGTAAGCTTACAAATGTAAAATTGGAAGCTGAAGTACTGTACTTAAAGATTTCTGAGGTTTGTTTGACAAGCTCATTCATCAGCTAGGAGTGTTTTAC
The DNA here is from genome assembly GCA_013399015.1 of Galbula dea. NCBI lineage: Eukaryota > Metazoa > Chordata > Aves > Piciformes > Galbulidae > Galbula > Galbula dea. The sequence continues at coordinate 1,511,835 of VWZX01002149.1, forward strand.
AAGAATCTGTTGTTCACCAACTTTTTAGATCTCACATTTTAAATGTATTTGTGTGCTTTATGTTCTGTTTCTATTGCAGCTGTGAGAAAGGGAGATAACTGGTGACAAGGGAAAGGGCTTCAGTAGATGGAAGAGAGAAAAGACAGATTTTGTTAGGCAGGGAGTAAGCACAAGAAAATCAACTTCTCTATGCTTCGAAGTATAACATGCCAAAGTAAATATTTTCAAAGCGCACAATACTAGGAATTACACAGCTGGTGGGAACTTGACTTCCTGAGGTTAGTGTTCTGATGATATTACTAACAAAGTTTAACTTGCCAAAAGGGCATACTATTCACAGAAGCAGATTTATGCTAATGTAACTCTAGTTCATGACAGTGTCTTTTGGGATACGCAGTGAAAGACTGGTCTCTGGCCACAATGAGAAATCATATTTTGCTGTGTAACTAAAGTGAAGGTGCCAAATATGAAAGCCCAGTAAGAAACGGTGAAGAAATTTCTCAGATTAGAATAACAAAAAGGGAAAATTAGCTCTTTGATCTATTTCTGCCAGTTGTCAGACACAGGAGGCTATTAGCTGGGCTATGAAGGGGAGAATATTGCTGTGTAAATGTTTTTAACTTTGGAAAAATGACTTTTAAACCCAGATTTTTAAGGTTAAATCCTAAGAACGCATTATTCATAATCCATTTTGATGTAAGATGAGAATGTGATTTTAATCAAGCAACTGCATGACAAAAATATTGGGATAAGGTTCCTGCATTAAATCCAAATAGCAGGTAAACAATTCTGAATGTCTTAAATTTATTGTAAAACTGGCCTTGATAATTTTTTGGTTTCAATGTTTTTCAATAAAAATCCTAAAAAAAATGTTAAGTGTGAGGGTTTTTTCTTGTTAACAGGAATTTAGAATGCATCTCACTGTCATCTTCTAATCCTTTTTATTCCTCCTAGTACTGTAGCACAAGAAGAGTAGTTAATCTACACTGCAAGATAAAAACTTAATATAACAAACAGTGGTACTGCTTTCTGTTTTTCCTGCATGCAATGTCTAGTAAAGAAAATAAGCTTGTATCATCTAATTAAGACACCCTTCTGATTCCCATTTTACTCTTTCCAGTGGCTTCTTTGTGCTAGAATTTCCCAGACTTATGTTGAATCGCTTCTCCTTTTAAAAGGGCCCAATATCTGTACAACTTCATCCTGCTGTGTCCCAGGCAAGGGTGTGTGGTGCCACAATAAACTCAGAGCATATTGCAGGACCATACAGTAGTAAATGAAAAAATTCACCCGTGCTGTTATGGTTCCTCCTGCAAGGTGTGAAGGCGGTGGCAGCATTTTGGAATGCTGCTGCCAAGAGAAGAGCAGGCTGTTTTGTCATCTGCCATATGAATGGGAATATCACATGCTAGCTGAAAGGCTGCTCTGAACAGATAGCTGTAAAAGTTACTGGCAAGTGTATCTTGAAGCCTCAATGATGTTTATATGCAAAAACCAAGAACAACAAAAAACCCGAAACTCTTGGAGAAAAGTGTTGTGACTTACTCTGGAATTGGAGCAGTCATTCTGTCTGAAGCATGCCAGTTGTACCCTGCAGCCAAGATGCTATCAGTTTTATTTTGGTGCTCAGTTAAGCTCTCTGAACAGTGAAGGCTGTGGTAACACCTCTGCATACTAAGACTGACAAGACGTGAGGGGAACAAACAGAGCAGGTACTGCCTTTTGCCTGCATTTAAAAGGAAAGGCTCAGGACAGAGAGAGGGGGGTTAGGTCTGGTGTGTTATCCATGACTAACCCAGGATTTTTTTGGTGTGTTTTGTTTACAAGTTTCTCTCCTGACACCTAAGAACATCTAGAACAGAATGCATGTAGTCACTGTGGAATGAAACTTTTTACAGTCTTTTTCCCCAAGTCCAAAAACCACCACCCTCAAAAGCAACAACTTGGCTGGGTTTTTTGGGTTTTTTTTAAGCAAAGATAGGTCATTTGCGTTTTATTACTCTAGAAAGTCTGCAAAAATGTACCACTATTTGAAGGAATGGAGTCTTGTTGCTTTTTCTTACTGGAATGTCATGTGGTCGTTAGATAACTCTAAAGAGATTATAAAGTGAAGATCCTTGGAATGTTGTTTTTGCTTGGTAGCTGGTAGCATTTTGAGGCAGTTAATGTTTTTTAAATTTATTCTTTCTATTTTGTCACTTTTTTTTTAATGTTGATCATAATTATGGTTGGTTGGGCAGGCAGCGTTCTTTATCTGAAGCTGTCAGGTTCTCTGTCAGCTTGTCTATGCTGATAAGTTTTACAGTATTGAAAGGAGGTTTGTATAGTCCTTAAGCATGTAATTCCTCATTAAAAAATATGACATGAGGAAAATGATAGTATATTATGTAATCCTGTAATTTGCACTGTTTCCTGTTATGCTTGGATGCTTCTATACAAAGATAAAACATACACTTCAAAATGTAAAGTAGCTCCTAACAATTGCTATTCTCTTGGTTTCATGTAGTGTAAATCAGCTGCTTTTCAAAGATGAGTATTTTAAGTACTGGAAAAAGTACTGAGAGTTTTGCCAAGGAAGTCTGGCTTGCCTTGCCAGAACATAACAAGAGGGATGATACGAAGTGAACAGAGTTAAGGATGAGTCTTGCACTGTGCACAACTCGCACAACTCTTCAGGCCCAGTCCATCCTCTAAAGTATACAGCAAGCCTTCTGCTACCACAAAGGTAACAAAACAAGTATGTACCAAAATTTCTCAGGCTGCCACATCACTCATCACCTTTATAGGGTTTTTTTTGTCCCTATGTAGTTAACTATTAATCATCTTCCTGCTTTTTGCATGGTCTATTCCAGTTCCTGCCTTCCAGTAGTGCAGTGTTCCTGGAGTCTGGCTGTCCTGCACATCTGCTTCTTTATCTTCTAACACTTGTGTGAGAAACAGAGGAAAGAGGAGGCTAATCCCTTTCTTACCAGTGACTTAGGTAGGGCCTCTGTACTTACATATCACTGTAACCTCTGCTTATCTTCTCAGTTTGGGAAACCAAATAAAAGATATGAAAGTTGTTTTGAACAGGTGCTGTGACTAATACTCCTGTTTTCAAGTGTGTAGATGTAAACATAAACAGGTAGTGGTGCTTTTTTTAGCCAGCAGAATTATTCACTAAGAATGCTCTCCTCCATTTCAAACAAATTTGTCATTGCGATATGTAATTGGCATGTCCTTCATTAGTATGTTTACTGCATCTGAGAAAAGAGTTCTTAGTTGCAAAGAAGAATAGTTCTAAGACTTTGAAGATGCCCTTTAATTTTAATCCTTGTACCTTTTTTCTGTTCCTTGATACAAATATAAAATGGAGATAAATTAGTCGCTTTTTGTACAAAAAGTGCTTAACATATGCAGTTACAGAAATGGGCATTAAAGTATCAATGTGGTTTGCTTCTGGAAGCATAACACTTGTGGTAGAAGTTTTAATTTCAAACCTTTTCCACAAAAGGTCATTAAATTCCAAGTATTTTGAAAAAAACCCAGCTGAGCTCCTGGGGGGCCGGTGGGGCTCTTTGAGGTAGACCTGGACCTCCACTAGGCGATCTGCTTCCACGCCTGATTAATGGCTTGAGAGGGAGGAGTCTATGGACTGCCTCTGTGGGTTGGAACAAGTGAAGTACTTCGTGTGTTGTAGAAGATGGCCTCTATTCTTCTGAGCTGCTGCTGTACCCACAATTCTAGAATAATCCTCAAAATGCCTCAGTGGAGAAGTGTGAGCTGTGGTGGGGGATTGTTGGGTTTTTGATGGCTTTGTGGGGTTTTTTTCTGATGAAAGGGTAAACCTGCAGACAGTCTCATTAAAGCAGAGAATAACATTACCTCAAACAGTATATTTTGCTGCTGCAAAACACTGAAAACTTGGTTACTTGTGACACCACTTTAAAAATACTTGACTAGCTTTATAAAAGCCTATTTAAGAACTTGCTTAGTTCATTAAGGAGATGTTGGCATTGTTTTTGGAAGACCTTTTATAAGAAAGGGAGTAAAATGGCCAAGAAACTGAATGTGAGAAATGGGAGAGGAAAAAGTGTTGTAAGGTGTAAGGAGGAATCATGGGAGCAGTAAGAGACTGCCAAGAGGGAAAGAGGTGATTCATTTCATGCTGCCATGGCTTTCCTCATTCTGTGACCACAGCACTTCTGGAATAACACAGTGGAAGGAGTACAGCTATAACCTAATGAATCCAGAAAGCCTGGTATGAGTGCACGTGTCCTATTGCAAGATGATTTCTGGGAGATCTTTGATAGAAAGTGAAAAGGAAGAGGAGACATTGTGTAATGGCAAAGGTATCTGCTTAAATGGTGCATGATTTCCTTGCCAGTTGGACCCAAGTGTGTTGAAAACATTCTCCAGGCTGTGCTCCTGGACGTGCTGAGGCAGAGAAGTCTACTTTTCTTCAATAAAACGAATTCACCCTCCTGCTGCATTTTGAAGCGCTCATAATACAGTGCAGGCATGGGAAAGACCTATAAAATCCAAAATGTCTACTCAGCGTTAGTTCGGAGCTTAACCCATCCTTAAATGGGTGTGTCTAATGGAGATCAGGAGCAGGGGCAGGTGCCATGCTCTGTACTTTTGCGTTCTGTGATGCCTGCATCTTCACCTGAGTCTCGCCCCAGCCTTCTGCTCCAGTAGCTGTCGTAGATATAATAAATTATCACTGGTTCTAATGAAGTTTTCCAAACTGAGCTGTGCCCTCGCTTTGGGGCAGCTGTTGGGTGGTTTATTACTATTTGTGTTAGTAGCAGCCAGGAGTGTCCAGGTACTTTTGAGTGTCCATGGGGCGGGCGAGCGGGCTGGGCTTGGGGCGCCTTTCGCTGACCGTCCGCTGGGCACCGCTCGCCGCCCGGCCACCTAGCTGGACTCATTTAATTAACGCAAACTCATTAATGCAAAGTCAGAACGGGGTAGGGTTACTAATGAAGGGAGATAGAGAGTTTGACGGGGTCCGCTGCCAGAGCAGGTGCTCTCCGTGGGTGGGGGCATGGTGCTTGCGCCACCGCGCTGGAGCTCGGCCGCTGTGAGGTCACAACGCATAGGAGTATCCCCAGGCCCCGCCCCACCGCCCCGCCCCTCCGCCTCGCTGCACCGCCCGCGCGCCCCCCTCCACGCGGGCACGGCCGCGCCGGGACCGTCCGTCCGCAGGCGGCGGGCCGGGACGCTCTGCACTCCTCTCTTTTGCCTGGTTTCTCCCCTCACGACAGCTTTAGGGGAGGGGCTGCTCTGGTTGAGCGGCTGAGGGGAAGGAGAGGTCGAGCGACGTTCTAGCCCGGCCCGGGGGGTGCTGACAGGGGATCTCCCGCAGCCCCGGCCGGCCGGCGGGGCGGGGCAGTAGCGAGGGAAGGAGGCGGGCTCCCCACCCACCCCCCTCCCTGGCTTCCCTGCGGCCGCCCCGGCCGGCGGCCCCTCGCGGCGGGCGGCAGGGCATGTCCGCGGCGCAGGTGTCGACGGCGCCTGCCGAGCGGCGGGGCTGGAGCTCCGAGGACGGTGACG